>CANXYC010764319.1:0-38288 GCA_948193065.1 Aleurites moluccanus | reverse complement strand
TTCCAAATCTTCCTTGAATTATTTGGTTGCCTTAATGGATTTTTCTTTGAAATCTAAGGCTAGATTAGTGTTTAGGATGATAGAATATATCTAATTCTATCAAAAATGGAAAGAAAATAACAAGAAATGGGAGGGGTGGGTTATGGACGAACTAAAGTATGAAGCTTAAATGGAGTTTTTGGCTGAATTTTGCTAAGGAAGATGAAGACAAAAGGTGTGGTGGGAGAAATTTATCCAAATACTAAAGATGGGATCCAATGGTTTAGGTTTCATAGTAATTTTGGTGAAACATAGTCATCCAACCATCCATTCTTCTTACTTTCATACTATTGGTTCATCCAAAGTCAACTAAGATGGATACCATGTACATTTAACATACCAAATCCAAAACCAAAAGCAAAAATCCTATACTTTAAGCTTATGATAGCAATTTTGTAACCTATTCATCTAACCATCCAATTCTTCATCATTTGATCCAACGGTTAGATTTAATCAAGCCTATACTAATACCTTAAGGTTGTAGACACTCAATAACTCCATATTATAAAAGAAAAGACCAATATACCCCTAGTGCAACCGAAGCACCGAAATTGTACAACTTGCTGGGAACCATTTTTCAATCGGATTTATTTCTCTAACTAATACTCAAATAAATTAAATAATGTCATTTTCAAGTCTTTAAATTCTTTTCTACCTCCAAATATGATATTAACTCCATTAAAATCCGACAGGCGAAAAATGACTATTTTGCCCCCAGTTCATCAAAAACTCAAAATTTTCCGATTAAGTCCTAACAGCCTCTAGACCATTTCTATGCTCGAAATCAATTCAAATAACATGCATACTATCAATTTCATACATAACTGCAGATTAATAACACATTCAAAAGAAAAAGAAAAAATCTCCCCTCTAAGGTTTTCTTTAAGGGTTAGGTCTAGATTAGGCTGAGGTGTTACAAATTTAAAGTGAAAATAAGAAGAATTCAAGTGCTCATTAATGAAATCAAAGTCTAAATCTTTAATTCATTCTTACTTTATTTATGAACACTTTATTTTTAACCTATATTCTTTGTATTCAATCCTTTTAAGCTATTGACTTTTAATTTTAATTTTTCAAATAACTTTTTATTAAGTTTTGAGAGACTTCAAAATCTTAATACATTATCTATTAAGTTATAGGTGAAATCTCTTGAAATCTATTGTAAATGGTGAAATTCTGAATAAACTAAGAGTATATAAGTTTTTTGAAGTAAATTCTAAATAATGACATTCCAAATTAAGAATTTGAGAGAATTTAATATAAGAGAGATATTGTGCTTTAAACCTTGAAATCTATTGTAAATTGTGAAATCCTGAATAAACTAAAAGTATATAAGTTCTTTGGATGCAAATTTTGAATAATAAAATTTCAAATAAAGGATTTGAGAGAATTGAATATAAAAGAGATATTGTTCTCCAAATCACTATAAATCGACTGAGAATTCTTTAAATTTTCTTTTTTATTTGCTTTTTCTTTTTTTGAATTAATTTAAATATCTTATTATAAATAGGATGTTGTTACCTAAAATGTTTAGTCTCCTATTCATCCCTTTAAAAAAAATTGACATTTAGGGCTAATAATTTATTAGAGTATAAAATGTAATAAGTAGCACATTGGTTATGAACAAGAAAAATAAAAGATTTATAATAATAAGAAATAACGAAACAAGAAATTAAAAAAAAAAAATCTTATAGTAATAAGAAATAACAAACCAAAGTGGATTCAGTTGTTTCATGTTAAAAGTAAAACAACTTATTATAAGTTGAATTATCAAATAGATATTAATTTAAATTGATTAATGACTCTTGGGCTTATTATCTTAATACTATTAACAACCCTTAATAGCATTTAACATGAAAGATATCAAATTTAGTGTAGGTCAGTCTGGCTTGAAGAGATTTTCATCGGCTCTGTTTGGCAGGTAGAATTGGTCTTGAACTTAACCTTGAAATTGGAGGGCCAATTATAATTTTAATGTTTGGAAATCAATTTAAAAGTTAAAATTTTATAAAATTGTAATATAATTAAAAAAAATATTTTTATAATTTTTAACTTAAATCTTAATAATTATAATTTCACCATCACCAATTTTTAAAGAATTTTAGTTCTTAAGCACAATTTTTTATGTGATCTAAACATTAAATTATAATTCTAATCATGATTTTTAAATTTAATTCGATTTTAAAATCGATAAAAATAAAGAGTCAGATATTCAAGTAGAGTCGAAACGATCAAACAAAAAATAATTAAATTTATTTATTATACATAATCAATATATAAAAAATAGTTTACGTATATTTTTTTAGGCTCATAAATAATAAATATTAGTATTTTTATTATTATATAAGATATATACTATAAGTATTATGTTTACTTTAAATTTTGATTTGAGTTAATTTGAAAATTTATAAAGTTAAACAATCCTATTAACTTCAATCAAAATAAATTTAAATAGATAAATAGAAAAAATATAATAGTTCCTAAATAAACTATTAAAATTAATTTCTTATCTTTGTTTAAACCAAAAAATTATATTTAGAATTTATTATATATCAATGAGTATATTTCTAAGTTTACATATTGAATTTTTAATATCATCAGAAATGCATATATTGTACTTTATTTATTTTTTAAATTAATATAATAGAATAGTATATTTCATACATGTTAAAATAGTTGTTTTTTTATTGATTGAATTTTAATTGCAATATAAATTTATAATTTTATGATTTTAAAAATAATAGGTTTATTAATATTGAATAGTTATTAACAAAATATTTAAATAATTATTTTTTTAATTTAATAAAAGACTTATTATATTAATAATATTAAAGGCAATTTATTGTGAAAAAATATTTTTTATTCTCTTTTCTTAGTTTCCATATGATAACTTGGCTAACGTACTTACAATAATCTCATCTCATATCGAAAGAGAGAATCAAAAGCTAATAGGTAGCTTTTATATATAAGAAATGATCATAAAATAAATCCCACCTCAAAAGAGACATCAAAAAGAACCCGACAAACCCGACGATCCAGGTCACCTGGGTGGGCGGTTTTACCTAAGTCAATGCCACCGGGCTGAACCAACCTAAAGATAGATTTCCAATTTTTTCTAATCGATCCTATCAATCCAGTCCAATTTTAATAACTAAAATTTTCAATTCTAATACTGTTAGAATTAAAATTACATTTCCAACATTCAGATCACACGGAATTCTAATTCTGCAATCCAAACAGACATTAAAGATAGTGAGCACAGTAACATACAACATTTCTCTGGCTAGTTTTATCGTCCGATAAATTCAGTTGGAGCAAAAATGGAATATTTTCTCAGGAAAATTTCTCTGAAATAATATTAGGAAAAAAAAATAAACAAATAAAAATTGTATTACATTTTGGATCCCAATATACACTGAAAATTAGTAAGCCTCTTGCCATACCTTTTACACCAACTCTCTTCTGAAGTTACAACATTCTGATATACAATCTAAGCGCACACTGGTGACTGGTATCCTTACATAGGAGAATGACCAGATGTTCAATCATAGCAATCCTATCCAAAAGGAAGCGTAACAGGATACATTGCCATCAACTTCTCTCTTCATCCATCCATTGTGTAAACAGGTATTTGCCACATCTTGGTGTTCTTCTTTGGGTCATCCGTCAGGCTGAGATCCTTTTTGTCTTCCTTGAATGTTTTAATGATTGTATTGGCACCCATTATTATAAGCCTCTCAATCATGAATAGTTGGTAATTGTTCTTAACTAAGGGATCCAGGATACTGCTATAGTTAGATGAATATGCCAATTTATATCTGCAAATTCAAGTCATCATAAATTCAGCATCAGCTTCACCATTATAAATAAATAATTACAATTGAACTTTACCTAATCTTCAAGCTCATTAGAAAAAGGGATAAGATACAAAAAAAAAAATCCTTAAATTTTCACGTTTTTTTCTCGCAAGCCCTCAAAGAAATTGTTGGATACATTAAGCTCTTGAATTTTTCTCATCTTGACCAAAAGGCCCAAAATCCAATAAAGTTAATATTTCCGTCAATTTAACCAAAAATTATCTTTTAATTCATTCTTTCTGAGCAAAAATTATTTTTTAATTCCTTTATTTTTATCTTAATTATATAAGTATTTGAATTGTATATAATTATTTTTTAAAATCACTCCCTCTACATTCATAATTAAATAAATAAATCAATCAATTAATATCAATAGTAAAATTGATTTAATAAAGTAAATATATTTTATGTTTTATTGATTAAATTTTATTTTTATTTTATATAATTTTTAAATAATTAATTTTCTTTTATAAATCATTTTTTAACAGAAAAAATAAATTTAATAAATATAAATTAATAACACACCAACTAACTAATATAATATTAAAATATAATCTAAGAATTGAAATTATATTTAATAAATATAAGTTTATAAATGAATTTTATTAAAATTATATACTCAAAACTTCTAAATATTATAAAACTCACTAAATTAGATTAATAAAATAAAAAAAATCCATCAAATTCAATAAAAAACAATATGAATGAAATTATGGAGAAATAATACATTTGTTAAGAAAGAGAATATATTAAAATTAATATTTTAAAATTTATAAATGTAAAATATAAATATATAAAAAGATAAATACAATAAACTAAATTGAAAAAAATACAATTGATGTCTTAATTTAGTCATAAGGTAAAACTACTTTAAAACTAAGTCATGATTCAAATCTAACCAATAAAACTAACGTTAAAAAATTGAAAAAAAATATAATAATTAGCAATATATTCGAAAATTTAATTTAGTCAATAAATTAAATTTAATAAAACTCTTTATTTGAATCACGTTCAAATAACTAGAAAATATTTCCATATAAAAAAAAATTAATTTATGAATTTAATTTTATTTATTTTAATCAATTGCTATAAAATTAGCTAGCAATTTATTTTATTTACATATCAAATATATTTATTTTATTTATTTTAATCAATTGTAATTAAAAATAAAAATAAAATTTAATCAATAAAACACATAATATATTTATTTTATTAATTAAATTAATTTTAATATTGATATAGATTCATTTAATTATGAATGTAGAGGGAGTGTTTTTAAAAAATAATTATATATAATTCAGATGTTTAAATGATTAAAAAAAAAATATGTATTAAAATGTAATTTTGGCTCAAAAAGGAGGGATTAAAAAGTAATTTTTAATCAAAAAGCTGACAGGAATATTAACTCCATTAGCTTTGGGGTCTTTTTGTCCCAACTGAAAGAAATTCAGAGATTTAACATACTCGACAATTTCTTTAAGGGCTTATAAGGGAAAAACGTGAAAACTCAAGGGTTTTTTTTGTAACTTATTCCTTAAAAAAAATGATTCCAAATGTCCCAAAGTGGCAAAACACAGTAATATCAGAAAAGTGAGTCTAAAGAGATGCTAATGGAAATTGTTTTGCCTATTAGCCCAAAGCATTGTCAAGCTGAGCTTGTATACAAGTTAACAACCTCTCAGGAAAGTACAAGCCCAAAGGTGGAGATGACCCAAATGGTTTAAAAACAGTAGCTTATGGTAATAAAAAAAATATATTATCTTTTCAGCACATTCAACAATGATGAGCTGCAATGATGGAGTATTTGAATAACAAAAAGTTAAACCGAGTAATTAAATATGTATTCATTTCTTGGTGTATCATTGCTTATGCACAAGTTAAAAAAAAATTCATAATTGTATATCTATGATATCCTATGCTCACCTTGCATTCATATCCATATTTATGCTCCAAATAAATACCGCCAACAGTGCTAATTCATGCAGATACACAAGTTTGAGAAGGTTTACCTGACAGAAAGAGGTGAAAAAAATCCTGGTATCTTCTCATTTGAAGCAATAAAAAGAGTTCGTCCGGGTGGAACCCATTTTTCAATCCTGTGGAGTATAAACTCTGGGCGTGTGTCTCTGTCCAGATGAGGATGTAATGTCCGAATGATACCAAACCTATCCTTTCTTTTCTTTATTTTATCACCACGACGAACATGGATGGCATCATAATCACCAAGGAGTGCCTTAATCTGTAGATTAAAATAATTACAAGCAGATGATTTAATTAATGGAAGTGCAGATTGGAAAGCCTTTCAATAGACATTTTGCAGCAAGTAGAAAAATGCAAAGCAAAAGGGAACTAATTCAATTGGAAGAAACTTGAAAAATGACACATAATTAACATAAGAATCTAAATTACATTCTACATATTAACACTGCCAATTCACAAACTGGTTCATTACACCCTACATTATCTAGTGACCAGTGGAGCAGTGAATTTGAGAAACACACACCAGTTCAACAAATGTTAAAGCACCCTGAACATACTTCAGAATTGTTAAAAAATTGACCAAGTTGTTTTGCCAACTATTAACCAGCGGCTTGACAAATTTGACCTTGTTTCCATTGAACACCATGCCTACATCAAAGAATGGTGTTATCATGTATAGGTACAAGCACCCCTAAAGATACTCCAAGACCTTTTCAGCTACTAACTGCAACAGCTTCAGTGTTGCCCATCATTGTTCAAAGGACAATATCTGACCACTTCAACAAGCAATTTATAAGTTACTTAACCAATTTATAACTTACTTAGCAAACAATTTACAGGTTACCGGAAACTTTTCATTTACGCATGAATATATGCCTACAAGTTGTGGGAGCATATATGTGTAACGTTCCTAACATATCTCCATTTAGATAAAATTTTCATTTTCACACACAGATTTCATCTTGAGAACCCTATTTCAGCATTCAAATGGTCAACAGTATAAAATGTTCCAGACCTCCTCTGCTGCATCTCTTAATTTCTCTGCTGCCATTGAAGGAAGGAACGAATATGGCAATAATATAGCACTACGGTTGTTTCGGTCCTTGCATTCCATGAACCTGAATGACCACCATGATTAGTACCAATACAGAAACTTGCAAGATCCAAAATTCTCAATCTGAACAGTAAGGAAAAGTACCTTATGACAAATAGCCACATCAATAAGAAAGTCTCCCATAATCTTTCTCCCCCTCCCCCCTCCCCCCCAACCCTCCTCTCCCATCCAAAGAAAAAGAAATTTTATTTCCTCCTCTGATTAAAGCAGTCAATTGCAATTCTGACCCGTTAGATCCAACACCAGCATATTAGAATGGTTCATTCAACCATTTCAAACACACAATCAAATGTACTCTAAATCAATTAATAGAACTCATAAACATGAAACTTCCTATAAAGCACTCAGAGAGCACAACCCAATCTTTTAATTAAGACCTTGCCAATCAAAACTTTGTGAAAAATTTATATAAAACAGGCATCAAGAAAAAAGAAGCAGTTATCTGCTCACTTCAGTAATTATACTGGTGACATATGATTTACATCTAAATGGTGTTACTTTAAATTATAAACAAAATTTAACATGTCAATCCTCTTCCCCATTATTTCTCCCAATTTCCAAATGATTCCTAATCCTGCAGTTAATACCCTTTTATCCGCATGAAAATGCCAAGAAGAAGCCAACATAATAATTAAATTTAAATACCAGGAAAGAGGGCTTGCTGTTCGATTTATGAGCAGGAGATCTGAGTAGCGACTATCCTCTTTGAGATCAACCCGACTAATTCCTTCAACATGAGCAACTCCTCTGGCTCCCAACTTCATACTTGTTGATAGTACATGATGCCAAACTTTTGAATTGTCTAAAATTACAGGTACAGTTTCGGATATGAGATCAACATCATACAATGAGTCCATGGAACAAGAGTTAGCAGCCCACCTGCCGAATAAAATGCATGAGTCCAGATTATACAGTTGACTTTTTATAATCGACTATTGTGCATATATCAATAAATGATGAAGGCAAAACCATAGCTCAAACTCACATATTTCATTTTTCATGTGGATTCAAAGACAAGCAATAGATCGGCTCCTCTTAAAAACAAAGACACATTATGGAGGGGGATCTAATTGCTAAAGTCAAAAGTGTTGCAAGCAAGTGCAGCATAATACAAACGCGTATTTAAAAAACTGCAATGTTGGATTTGGTGCTCTAGATAGAATAAATTTTAATCTGAGAGAAAATCTGCAGGAAAGAGCTTCAACAAACATACCTTTCCTCAGAACTTGCTATATTAGAATGATGAAGGATCCCCTTCTTATTGTGTATTGGATTGATACACATTGCAGCAGGCATCACAAAAGTCCTGCAACAAGAGAACAAATTGAAAGAGAAAGATCAAATAAGGTAAAAGCCCAGACTTTTCCATAGGCATAGTGCTCAACCAAACAGAATGGAGGAAAAGATGCACATAGCTAACTGACCCTAACTAGATTGCAATTAAGACTTAATTACTTGATTGAATTGAGTTTTTTGGCAATAGAGAATATAACAGAGCTTGGAAATACATTAACATGTTGAATTTGTATCAGATCCAGTGGAGATGGAATATCTTAATGCTGTCAATTACACTGCATTAGAATATACAATTCAGAAATGTACCATCAATACCAAGGTACCAGTACCACCCACAGTGATAAAGAATATGGAGCATTTACTGCATCTGTAGATTCAACTTTGCAGTATAAAAAAAATAGTAAGCCACCCCATGATCAAAAATCAGTAAGCATAGAGCTGAAAACAAGAACGAACCATTTCTACTGAATGGAACACATTCATCCATCTTATAGACTATCAAAATTGGGTCATTTTAAGTTATAAATAGTTGCTGGTCCAATTAACTAAGGATATCCATATTACTTCCCTGTTTTTCTCGAAAGAAAAATATGTAAACTAAAATCTGAATCGTGAATATATTAAAACCAATTTACTTTCCCAAAAAATGAAAAAGTAAATAGTTGTCCCATGTCCAAATTCAAGTTTTTTTTTTTCACACACAAGTAATAGTCTTTGTCAATCGTGACAAGTTACAGCCCCAGCAGAAAGAATGTAAGAAGCTAGTAATATGCTTCATCCTCTTAGGGTTCTATACACATTAAGCCAAGTCTTGAAACTATGAATACACTGGAAAACATTTTGTATATATAATTTCTTTATGGAGACTAAGAACACATAGACAGCAGTAAAGATTTTCAATCCATTGATATGGGATCATCTCATCCTATCGTTTAGGACTTCTTGATATTTGTTGTTCTAATTTTAAGTTTTCAGACAATAATTTTGTGTTTTTTCTTGTGCGAATGTAATGAATGCTTTAAGTACTGTTTACTTGTGTAAAAACTAAATCAATTAATGTGGCTGGGTTATCTACGAAGTCAAAGTGCAATCTTAGTGTTGCCTGGTAATTTCTGGCAGTAGTTCCATGGCAACAGGTTGTATGCAAAATTATCTTGGCTTTCATGTCAAGGGAAAACAAACAGCAAGATTTATTGCTCATAAAATTCAATCTAACTGTAAAGCTTGTGGAAACCTCTCAACTCTGTTAAAGGGAACTAAATGTAGGTTTTGCTTTTAGTTCTTCTTGTTCTTTCTACTTGGTTCCTCTTTTTCATCCTTTCTGGGGTTGCTTTCTCTGCTGATCTGTCTAAATCTCTCATCTAACTGCAGGAGCATATAGTTGATGTATATAGTTGCAAAGAATCCAATGACCAAGTTCAAGCTCTCAGTAAATATCCTAAATATACTACGATACAAAATTTCCATTTCCTACAATTTTCCCAGTAATTAAATTATACCAGTGACAACTGATCCAAAATTACGTGTTTCAGGGAATTCATAGAAAAATAAAAATCAACCTAACTAAGCAAGAATTAATACAAAAATCAGTTCAAATCTTAAAAAACTAACAATTCAAAATCCCACTTTCCCAACATTTTCCAGAATACAAACAGAGAATAGAACCAAAAACAATAACATCAACCCAGAAATCCATGCAAAGAAAAAAAAAAGTAATGCATATAAAACATACCTATTCAAATACATGGCTTCTTCAAGAGCGCACCTAAGGCTAGACTCTTGGTGACCCAAACCCTCACAAGAGTGACAATGCTTACCAGGACAGTCAATTCTGTTTCCCCAATACAAGTACTTGTCATGGATTGAATGTAGCCTCTTCGGTTTAATGGATCTGATCGAGAATTGGATTGTAGAAGACCCATTTGTGGAAATTAGAGAAGAAAGAAGGAACAAAAAGGCAATGACGGCTATGAAGATAAAAAAGGTGAGGATTGGGGACTTGGGTTTTGGCTTTAGCTTCAAGTGTTTGTGCATTGTTGCCATTGCAAATGTTACAAATACACAGATGGAGGAAGAGATGGGAGGACAGTTATTCCGCGTTTTTGAAACTCCGGTGTTTTAACAAATAAAAAAAAAATGCCACGTTTTATTATTATTATTACTACTATTATTTGTTTTTATTTGTTGCTTTCAGACCAAAGTAAATATTGTTTCATACTTTTTTGAAGCCACTATCACAGCCTACAAAAATCATAGATTATGAAAAACTAAAAGAAAAAATTTAAAAATTAATTAATATAATTGACATATAATTCCTATTATATAATAATTTTTTACGATATTAATTTAAATTAATAGGCTTGTTATCTTACTTTGACAATATTTCTGAAATGATGAATAGAAATATAAGAGTTTTGTGCACTTTTAAATTTTATTGTAATAATATGACATATAAATTCAAGTAATAAAAGGAGATAGAGTTAGTGCAAATTTAGCCAATTTATAATAATTTGAAACTCTACTCTCTATTACGTCTATTTCTCTCAATATCAATCCGATATTGAGATTTTACTATTATATATTCACAATCCAATATTTTGCAATAGTTTCTAAGAGATTTCATCTTTCCTTATAATTGACTTCCCACTAATTTAGTCTTTCTTCATAAAGACTTCACAAGATATTTTAAGTCAATTTCAAAACTTTACAATATTTTTTAAAAATTTACAAATATAAACACAAAACTTTCAACTAACTCAAGTTAGAATGAACACAAATAATATATGTTATGAGTTCAATGTGTTCAATAATACAAAATTTGAGAGATAAGAGCAAATTCAATGAAATAGTTAACCTTTAACTTTCAAAAAGGTTATTTTACCTTCAAAATATTATTTATTTATAATTTTCAGTGTCTTGTAATAAATTATGACCGTTTAGACTTTATTTAATGTTGATCAGGTCTTGAAAATAGTTTCCAACGGTTAGGGGGTGGAAGTCAAACCAATCGAACTGATCAAATCAAACTAAATCGACCAAATCAAATTGAAAACTGATGGTTTTATAATTTATTTGGTTTAATTTGATTTAAAAATGGAGTAAACTGAAAATTCAATTTGATTTGTGATTTAATTTTTTTTTTTTCGTGTCAAACCGTGCCAAATAATATATATATATATATATATATATATATATATAAGTCTCTTTGGCAACTAAAAGGGGGTAAATTAGTTGAAATGATAAATTAAGGATAAATTAAAAATTAATAAGATGAAGGAAGGAAGAGAAAAAAAATAAACAAATTTAACTTTCTTCTCCAAAAATGATATCCACAAAGAATTTATAAGAAATATATACAAGAATATTCATGCAAGTGTTCAATATAGGGGATAAGTATCTAATAAATATAAAACATAAGACAAATTTTTTGAAAAAATTTCTTATGCTCCCCCTAAATCAATTAATATGAGCATAATAATTTCAACTCATAAATTAAGACGCTCAATATTATATTCAAGTGAATGAACATCAATTTTTTCAAATAAATTTTCACTCAAATCAATAGGCATTGTCATAGTGGCAGTACATATTCAGTTAATAAAGATTTAAAGTTTAGAGTTACCACTTGTAGTTATAAATTTTAACATCTTGAAGGAGGTAAGCCTATTTTAAGTTGTGGTATCCATTGCACATCATTTGGCTTCTTTTTTCTTTGGACTTCAAATAATATGACTTCTTCATCATCATCAAATTTCTGCATAAAAAAAGAAGTCTTTGGTATCCATTTCATTTTGGGTCCTTGGGGGTAAGCCTTTATGCCTTTAACAACCCAAACTAACTTAGTTTTTGGTTGTTTTCTTTTAATAGCACATTCAAGAATAATATGACCATATTTATTACAATAAGAACAACATTTGTGAAATGTCATATTATTTCTACTTCTATATGAATGATGCCTTTTTATTTTGCAAAAATAAGATTTATGTCCATAACCATTACATGAATAATAATATCCATTAAATTTGTGATAATGACTATGAATGTTATGCTTATGTTTTTTCTTATTAAGAGCATGATTATTTTTACAAGTATGAGCCTTATGACCATGAGAATTACAAGAAAGATGATGTCTAAAGAATGGAGTTTAAAAAATTATACTTTCTTTTTCTTTTTCTTGTTTTGAAAGAGACAATTTTAAACTATTTAAATCATTTTTAAGAATCTCATTCTCTTTCAAAATTTGGTCATATTCTTGAGATTTCACCAATAGCTTTTTATTTTCCTTTTCAATATCATCATTGGTGGAAATCAATGAAAGAATTTTATTATTCAAATGTTCATTTTCATATTTCAAATCATCAATTTAACATTTGAACTTTTTCTTTTTCTTTTTCATTTTCTCAAAATCAATGCACATGGTCTCTAATGCATCTAGTAACTCATCATATGAAAAATCTTCATCAATAGAGTTTGAGAGATATAATATTATCTCATGAGAAGTAGTGTGCTCATCAATAGCCAAGAAGCACAAGTTTGCAACCTCATCCTTGCTTTCCTCATCACTTATGGAGGTTGAACATTCCATGCTACTATCTCTTTTTGATTGTAGCATCATTTCTTCTTTCTCATTATCTTTTTCTTCTTATTGATGAGTAGGAGTAATTACATTTAAAACTTCATCAACATCACAAGAGGTGTTAGTGTTATAAGTAGAATCAAGTAAATTCTATATTTTATTAGCACTGACACAAGAAAACACTCTATTATAATCATTCTTATTTAATGAGCTTCTAAGAATTTGCATAGCCTTAATATTTAATGCAAATTGTCTCAAATTATGCTCATAACATAGATTACTAGGTTTTATAATGAGTAAGCCATCTTCAACAACTCCCCATAAATTATCATCTAAATTGTTTAGGAATTCTTTTATTTTATTTGCCTAAATGCTATAATGTCTACTATAAAAAAAAATAGTGATCTATCTACTCTATATGAAAAACTCTTATATGTTGTCATAGGATCAACTCTTAGATGGTTAAATCCTCAATAAAGAGTACAAGCTCTGATACTAACTGAAAGTCCCTTTGACAACTAAGAGAGGGGAGGGGGGGGGGGGGGGGGGGGAATGAATTAGTTGGAATGGAAAATTAAGGACAAATTAAAAAAATAATAAGATGAAGGAAGGAAGAGAAAAATCAAACACAAGAATTTTATAGTAGTTTGACCAACACTTGCCTACGTCCACTCCTCATGATCATATTTGAGTATTTTACTTGATCCTTTTGCGGGTGCAGCATCAAACCCAAGTATTTAGGCTCACACTCAAACCTTACAAAGTGTTTTCAAAGGCTCACACTTCAAACCCTTAAGAATTATAAGAGATGAGAAGAAGAAAAATCCCCTTTAACTTTTTCCCAACTCTCAAACAATCAATGAGTTTTAACCAACTCAAAGATTTGCAACTAATAGATCACAAAAATGGTTTTACAATGAATAAGTTTTTCAAGCCATAAATATGAATGATTTGGTGCAATAGCTCAATAATAAGTTCTCAAATGTTATTCTCTTATGTTTAAACTTCCCACCAACTCATATTTATAACATTGGATGAAATATAGCCATTTGACTTCATTTAATGCCAAAAAGTGCAGTTGATAGATTTTCCAATAGCGAGTTTTCGGGTGAGTCACGCCAGTGACTATACCTGTCACACTTGCAACTCTCATGAGTTGCACTTGCGACTTCCATGCATCGCGCCCGCTACTGGAGAGATGTTGTTCATCTGAAGCTACTGGATCTCTTAACAAGATCTTAATTTAATTTTGCACCTGCGACTATATGTGGTCGCACCTGCGACACACCAGAATCCTGCAACTTGTAACTTTATTTCTAAAAAGTTACATTCTTCAAATATGCTTTCCTTTAACATATGCACTCTTACAAAATGTGTTAATCCTACAAATAATTTTTTGTCATGATTTTTCATGCCTTGACCAAGTTAAACAAATTGTTAGCACAATTAACATAATTTACATGTTTTTTTATCATCAAAATCAACATCAAACCCAAGAGGACTAACAATATATATATTATTTTTTACTATTATTACAATTAAATATATTTGATTTTATTTTACATACAATCATATTTTTTTAATCTAATATAAATTTAGGATTTAAAAAAAATCTATGAAAATTAACTAAGAATAAATAAAAAATAGTATACTTCTTGAGAAAAAAAATACAAGTTTTGAATGTATTAATTAATGGAATAGGCAAGTTTTGGGTTGTACAATATTGAACTATTTTTGAAATTTTTTTATTACTGATATTTTATCGGTGTTTTTTCCTAAATTTATAATAAAAAATAACGATTTATAAAAAAGTTTTAAAATTCACTTGGCAACCAAGAAAGGGGTGAATTGGTTGTTTAATAAAATTAATGACAACTTAAAAATTAATGAGTGAAAGAGAGAAAGAAAAATTCACACAAAAAATTTATAGTGGTTCGGCCAAAAATGTCTACATCCACTCCTCAAGATCACATTTGAGTATTTCACTAATTTTAATTTTTTTTTAGGTTAAAGATCAAAACCTTAAAGTGTTTAGGCTAATACCAAACCTTATAAGTCTTTTTACAATAAGGCTCACACACAACCCAAAAGAGATACAAGAGATAAGAAATAAATCACTCAATAACTTTAACCCAATTTTCAAAAATTAATTACACTTCAACAACCTTGAAGTTTTAGCAATTGATTCTTTTTTACAATAGAAAACTCAATTTAAAGTTTAAGAACACTTAATAACTTTAAGATATGAAACAATGCACAATAAATTGATTGTTGTTTTTGTAATAAATTCATATCAACTCATATATATAGTCCTCAGCCTAAAAGAGCCATTTGAGTACATTAAATGTGCATTTAATGCAAATCAGAGTTGTTTTAACGGTTATATTTTTTGCTAGAATTTAAATTGTAGCGGTGACTACACAACCTGTAGTGGGTGCTATATAATAAGTAGCGAGCGTGACTTATTCCCACTACTTATTATGTAGCAGGCGCGACTCTTGCTCCAAAGACTTCAAGATGCTTTTGTATCTTTTGAGCTTTCTTAGTAGCGGGGCTACTTATAAGTAGTGGGGGCTACTTAATAGTGTAGCGGGTGCTACTGTTTTTGTTTGCTCTGAATATGAATTTTACGACTGTGACTTTGTTGTAGCGATTGCTATTTCAAACTTCAACATATGTAGTGGTGGGCACTTATATAGGTCTCGGGCACTACTTAAGTAGCAGCGGGAACTGATTTTAGTCGCAGTTGCTACTAAAGGTAGTCAGCTTCTGTTACTTTTGGATCTCTTAGTAGCAGCTGCTACTTATAAGTCGCGGGCACTACTTAACTGAGTAGTAGGAGCTACTTATCTGATAGTAAGGGCTACTGATTTGGTTTCTCTTAACTTTTCTTCCTTTAAAGTTAAGTAGTGGAGGCGACTTGATAGTATAGTGGCCGTTACAAACTAATAACCTGCAAACTTGAAAAAACTATCTTTTGCTTATAATCAATCAAACATCATTAGTAGTTTAATTAGTTGTTTGCACACATCAAAATGAGTTTGTTAGGATATCAAATATCTAACAATCTCCCCTTTTTTTATGGTGACAAATAACTTTTAAGTGTAAGAGATAAAAAATATGAACTTATGAAATTTTTAAGAAAAAGGAATAAAACTCCCCCTCAAAATGTGCCACACAAGTTTTAAACCATATTTTTAATAAGTTTGCAATATTACTCCCCCTTTGTTTGGAAGCAATAAAAAAATAATTGGTGAAGGGGTATTCTATCAAAAATATGCATCAATAAGAAGAGAAAGTAGGAACAACAAAACATGCAGGATAAACACATCAAAATGACTACATTACATCAACATCTCAACTAAATATTGCATCATCGTTGCAACTCAATAAATCAACTCAAAAAACTCAACATTTTAACTTAATATTACAAGAACAGAATCAATATTTCAATAAAATCAATATTTTAACTCAATATTGCAAAAACAATATATCAAAAGGAAATTTATTGAAATAAAAAGTACCAAAACACAAAGTAATTGAAAATTTACAAAGAAAGACTAAAAAAAATAAAGATCCTAAAAACTAAGAGGTAAGATCAACTGGAGGTCCTCCTATTGCAGCAGCTGCTTCAGCTCTAATGGTAGCCACATCAGCAAAAACATTAGTTGAAAGTGAAGGTTTGGCTACTGGAAGATCTTCAATTGGACTGGAGACTGCATTGTTGGATTCTGAAGCTATGGAAGGAGCAACTTCAGTGTCATCAAGCTTGGCATGTAGCTCACATTGATGTCGATAAAGTCAATGAATTACTCCCTTAATGGAAGTTTGAGAGTGGAAATGTCACTGATGCGATCATCCAGATGTTGTATACGAGCAAAGATAGCCTGCTTGAGAGAGTAAAGATGGCCTGTGATAAGTGAGGCTAACTGAGACACATCCATAGAAGGAGGAACTGCAAAAGCTGAGGCTACGAAAGGGTCTGAAGGTGCAGATATAGAAGAAGAAGTTGGAGGAGGAACCAGAGTGAATTCACGATTCGAATGACCAATCACAACATTCTCCTTAAGGACATACTCCTCTTCCCGGTTTCTAACTACTATAGACAGTTTTGCTAAAGCTTGCATCCCTAAGAATTTGTATTCATCATGAAGATGATGCAAGGGTTGGTAAGAAATGGATATAGGGTCGAATCAAAATTTAGGATTTGGGTTGGCTCGAGTTATTTCTACTGCAATTTTTGTGATTAAATGACCAATCAAAATTTCGTCGGACTTTCATTTTGATAGACAATCAAAGTGATCTGTAAGCCATCGAACAGAAGCCAGCTTTTTCCCATTTTCAATGCACTACAAGTAGAACATGTCAGATTTAATCATAACACTGTAATTAGTCCCTCTCACATTTATAGTATAGGCTATAATGCGAGGTAAAATTTTCAGCACGGGACTACGAATGTTTGTAGCTTTACAAGTTTTAGGGTTAAAGGGTGTATCTAGACCCGTAATTTCCCTCAAAAAATTTGACTCAATAAATGTATTAGGATAATTATCTAACCCATGATCAGAAAAATCTAAAATCTCAACCTGCTTAAATCTGTCTAATGTGTATGATTGCCTTAGGATTTTAAAAGTCATGATGCCATAGGAAAAACCCGTAGAGGTGTTTACCTTAAGAGTTGAGAAAAACTCTTAGACTAGGAGTGGGTAATGAGCAAAGGTTATGTTTGACATAACAGACCAATCCACAAAGGCCAATTTCTCCCTAACTAACCTAGCAAGCCATAATTTTTCTAAAGCTACCCAATCTATGTATCTAGGGGGTAAGATGTTGCGATTGGAGATTAGGATAGCAAACCTTTTCTTTTCTTCCTCGGTTAATGAGTTTAGAAGACGGTCATGGTTAGAGGGCTGAGAGATAGACTGTATTAGAGCAGGGGCAAACTGTGGTGGTGGTGGTTGAGACAAAGATCCAACCTTTTCCTTTCCCTTTTGAGTGCGAGATGGAGGTGGAGGAGGAGGAGGAGGAGGAGACAGAGATTCTATTTCTGAAGAACTAGAATTGGATTCTTTAGAAGAGGAGAATTTTTCAATTCTAGGCTTTTTTTCCATAGGAGAGTTTGTGTTGAGAAAGGGTTTTTATATGTTTAGAAGGCATTTTATGTAATTAAAAGAATAAAAGATTGATTTCGGCGATGGAGAAGGACGAAAAAATGGATTTTGCAGAGAAATAATAGATTAGGTTAAAAGAAAGAAGTGAAAACCACGATATTTATTTAAAAAAAGAACGCAGTAGTGGCCGTTACTATTTGGTAGCAGCCGCAACTTAATTAAGTAGTGGCTGCTATAAAATAAGTAGCGGGCGCTACTAAGTTAAGTGGCGGTTGCTACTGAAGTAGCGGGAGCTACTAAGAGACATTGAAGGTATGGCAAAAATGTAGCGGCCGTTAAAAATTTTTATAGCGGCCATAAATCTGAGAAGAGAAAAAATTGAAAATTTACCTATAATTGCGGGTGCTACGGCCGTTACTCTAATTCGAGTAAAAAGGTACATTAAGGCCAAGAGTAGTAGGCGCTACACTAATTTGTAGCGGGCACTACACAAAAGAAAATTTCAAAAATTAATTAAGACATTTTTGCAATTTCACTACCATCTAACATTCCTATTTCATGTTTAATAAAATTTAAACGCTTCTCATTCAAGAGTTTTGTAAAAATATCTGCAAGTTGATCATTGGAAGCTACAAATTCAAAGACCACATTATCACTTAACATATTGTCTCTAAGAAAATAATGTCTAAATCAATGGGCTTACTTCTAGATTGTTGAACATGATTTTTGATAAATTGATAGCACTAGTGTTATCATATTTAATAGGAATCTTATCTAAATACACACCTAAATCATGAATTTGTTGTTTCATCCACAAAACTTAGGCACAACAATAAGCCACTGCCACATATTCGGCTTCCGTGGTGGACAAGGTCACTGAATTTTATTTTTTACAAAACCAAGAAATAAGATAATTTTCTAGGAATTGGCAAGTACCGAAGTACTTTTCCTATCCATACAACTACCGGCAAAATCCGCATCAGAATAGCTAATTAGACTAAAAAACATGTTCTTTGGATACCAAAGGCTTAGATTTTGTGTGCCTATTAAATATTTGAAAATTCTTTTGACCGCATGCAAATGAGATTCTTTAGGACAAGATTGAAAACGTGTAAATAAATATCCGACAAATAAAATATCTGGCCTACTAGCGGTTAAATAAAGCAAGCTACCAATCATACCTTTAAATTTCTTCTCCTCAATAGGCTTACCAAGATCATCCATGTCAAGCTTAACGGTAGAGCTAATTCGAGTTCTACCTGACTTTGCTCCATCCATACCAAATCTCTTAAGAAGTTCCTTTGTGTACTTTGATTAATGAAGATGCCTTCCTCATATTATTTGATTTGAAATCCAAGGAAGTACTTCAACTCTTCTATCATGCTCATCTCAAATTCACTTTGCATACATGAGGATAATTCCTTGCACAAAACTTCATTAGTAGCACTAAATATTATATCATCAACATAAATTTGCACAATCAACATGTTATGTTTATCCTTTTTGATAAAAAGTGTTGTATCAACTTTGCTGTTTGAAAAATCAGTGTTGATAAAAAAAAAAAAAGTGCTAAGTCTATCATACCAAGCTCTAGGAGCTTGTTCAAGACCATAAAGAGATTTTTGAAGTTTAAAAATATGATTTGGAAAATCAAATTGTTTAAAACCCAGAGGTTGTTCAACATAAACTTCCCCCTCAATGAAACCATTTAAAAAAGTACTTTTAACATCCATTTAATACAACTTAAAGTTCATATGACATGCAAATGTAAGTATCATCCTAATTGCCTCAAGTCTAGCTACCGGTGCAAAAGTCTCATCATAGTCTATTTCTTCCTCTTAATTATACCCCTTTGCCACCAATCTAGCCTTGTTTCTAGTGATCACACCAATCTCATCTAATTTGTTTCTAAACACTCATTTGGTACCTATGATGGGATAGTTTTGTGGTCTTGGAACTAAGGTCCAAACCATGTTCCTCTCAAATTGGTTTAATTCTTCTTGCATAGCCTCAATCCAACATTTATCATCTAGAGTTTTATTGATGTTCTTAGGTTCAATCTTAGATATGAAGGCTAGGTTATTTACTATTTCCTTGAAAGAGGATCTTGTGGCCACACCTTTTGAGGTTTCACCAATTATAAGGTCTTTTGGGTGGTCTTTTTTAATTTCCAATCCTTTAGAAGTTTAACATCAATAGGTGGAGTTTCTATTTCCTTGGAAGATTTTCTTTTGTCATCAAGATTCTTTGAGGAAGAATCAACAAGAGGCTCTAGGTCAATAGATGAATCATGCTTATGATAAAAAATGTCATCATCATTAATGTGATCAAATTTATGCAAATCAAAAGGACTTAATTCATCAAATGTAACATGCATGGACTCTTCAACAACTAAAGTTCTTTTATTAAAAACTCTATAAGTTTTGCTAGAAGTTGAATAGCCTAAGAAAACTCATACATCCATTTTGGAGTCAAATTTTTCAAGATTATCCTTGGTGTTTAATATGAAACATTTGCATCCAAATACTCTTAGATATGAAATTCTTTGTTTTCTTCCATTCCATAGCTCATAGGAGTTTTATTTAAAATTGCTCTTATGAAAAGTCTATTCGAAATGTAATAAGCACTATTGACGGCTTCGACCCAAAAGTACTTAGAAAGAGAGTACTCATTGAGCATAGTTCTTGCCAAGTTAATCAGAGTTCTATTTTTCCTTTCTACAACTCCATTTTGTAAGGGAGTTCTAGGAGTAGAAAAGTTATGAAAAATTCCCATTTCATCTCAAAAAGTTTTAAACTCATGATTAACAAATTCTCTTTCATAATCACTTCTTAAATATGTGATATAAAAACCTTCTTCATTTTGGATTCTTTTAGCAAATGATTTAAATTCCTTAAAGCTTTCATCCTTATGAGCAAAGAATAATACCCAAGTAAATCTAGAGTAATCATCAATAATGACAAATGCATATTGTTTACCTCCAACACTAGATGTCCTACAAGGCCAAATAAGTCCATATGCAAAAGTTCTAGAGGTCTTGAAGAAGAGACACTATTTTTGGTCTTAAAAGAGCTTTTAACTTGCTTGCTCATTTGACATGCATCACATATCTTATCTTTGAGAAACTTGACCTTGGGGAGACCAATTACAAGCTTTTTAGACTTAAGATTGTCAATGTGATTCATGCCAACATGTCTAAGTCTCCTATGCCACAACCATGTATCATCACAAAGAGAGACCGTGCAATCAATATTATTATTATGCAAATTATTTAAATCAATCATATAGACATTGCCAATTCTATGACCAACAAACAAAATTTTCTTATCCTTCAAATTCTTCATATATCATTTTTTAGAAGTAAAAGAAATTTTGTTTCCTATGTCACATAATTGACTAACACTAATCAAGTTATGCTTCAATCCATCAACCAATAAAACATGTTCAAGAGAGGGTTTTTTTTATCTTACCAACTTTCCCAATTCTGATAATTTTATCTTTGCCATTATCACCAAAGATTACCTTTCCTCATTTCTTATCTTGCAAGTTTGTGAGTAGATTTACATTATCGGTCATATGTCTTGAACATCCACTATCCAAGTACTATGATTTTTCTTTCCTTATGGATTTCAAGCAAACCTACAAGAGATAATGATCATACATTTTTAGGTACCCAAATGCTTTTGGGTCCTTGGGGATTAGCATCGATGTATCCTAGATGCACATTTCTAATATAGCATTTGAAATTTGAATGACCATATTTTCCACAATAGTGACATCTCAAATGATTTTTATATTTTTGTTGAGATTTTGACCTATTGTGTGTTTTGGAATGATATTGAAGCTAATAATCATATTTTGGTTTTGATCTAGAATATGCATTTTTAGGTCTTTTAAAATAAAAGTCATGCATGCAATGGCTATATACATTAGTTTTAGGTCTAGCATTTTTAGATGGAGGAATGTGATTATGTGAACTTGATGCCTTTACAAATGTAGTCTTAGAAATTGATGGAGCATCCCTTCCACTATAACCAAGTCCATATTTAATTGAAGGACATCATTGAGACTTAAGAATTTTATCTAATTTTTCTTTGCCATTATGAAGTTTGGATAATCATTCATTATGAGACTCTAACTTGTTTTTTAATAAGGAATTCTTATTTTTTTAGCTTGTTGCAATCTTGGTCTTTAAGTTTAATGGTCTTTTCCATTTCAATATTAGATGCACTTAATTCATTTATTTCCTTTTTGTAAACTTCACAAGCATCTAAGACTTCATTTGACATTTATTTCAATTTATCATATTTGTTTTGCAACTTATAATATTTTGAAAGTAATATATCCATAATTTGTATGGTATCATTATTTGAATTAAAATCGAAATTACCAACCTCACTTGATGATGTATCTTCTTCAATAGCCATGAAGCAAAGATTGGCTACTTCATATTTGCTAGCATTCTTTTCTTCATTGGAGTCACTTGAATCATCCCAAGTAGCTGCCAATAACTTTTTCTTGAAACTTTTCTTGTTTTTTAATCTTGGACATTCTGCTTTTATGTGATCAAATTTGTCACATTCAAAGCATTTCACTTGATTACTTTTGATCTTTTCATTCTTCTTATATCTTTCGAATGGCTTCTTGCTTTTATCTTCTTAAGAATAATATTTCTTATTCTTTTGGTAAGTAAAGCATGTCTTCATCATCTTCCCTTTCTTCACTATCAGTTGAAGAAGCCTCCTTAGAAGCAATGAGAACTATCCCCTTGTTCTTCTCTTCAACTTTGTCTTGAGATAACGTTATCTCATGTGTGAGAAGTTTTCCCAATAAGTTATTGATTGGGAGGTGCTCAAGTCATTGGCTTCTTTAATTAAAACTACTTATGCTTCCCAATCCTTCTTGGGTAAAACTCTCAAGATCTTATAATTTATATATTCTTTAGAGTAATTTTTCCCAAGCTTCCTTATTTGATTTACAATCACCATTAGACGATTGTATATTTCAGATACCTTCTCATTTGGTAACATTTGAAAGAGCTCATATGAATATGAATTTTCTCACCCTTGACTTGATTAGTTCCTTCATGAGTGGTTTTAAGAGTATCCCAAATTTGCTTTGCCGAAATGTAATGGGAGATTTTGCTATACTCATTTCTACTTAAGTCACAATAGAGAGTATTCATTGCTTTTTTATTTCTCCCATTTGCTTTCTTTTCCGCCGGTGTCCATTTACCCTTTGATTTGATGAATTCTATATCATCAACGATCTTTGTAGGAACGATATAACCAGCTTCTACAACATCCCAAAGATCAATGCCATCACTATCCATGTAGATTTCCATTCTATTCTTCCAATAAGGATATATTGAAGTAAGGTGGTCTCATGCTGCCTTCAATAATGTTGGTTGCTTGGTTTGCCATATGATCTTTGATCTAAGATGATTAAATCTTTGAAAGAGTGGATACAAAGCTTTGATACCAATTGAAAGTCCTTTGGCAATCAAGAGAGGGGTGAATTGGTTGTTTAATAAAATTAATGACAACTTAAAAATAAATGAGTGAAAGAGAGAAAGAAAAATTCACACAAAGAATTTATAGTGGTTCGGCCAAAAATGCCTACATTCACTCCTCAAGATCATTATGAGGCCTCGCTCGAGCACCATGTCCGGTCCGTTAAATGGAATTGGAAATGCTTATTTGGGTGATTTCTCATAGATTGAGATGACCTTAGAGCCTTTTAAAAATGATTTTGAAGTCGCCACCTTAAGTTATTTTTGTTGGAAAAATTTAAGGTAAAAAACCTATTTTGACTCTAATTTTATCCAAATGAAAAAAGAACACTAGTCTTTGAAACCAAAGAGGATTCGGGGACTAGGTTTTCGGTTGAACTTGACTTCTAATTTTATCCTTGATTTAAAATATTTTGATAAATAATTTAAAGAATGACATATAAATAAAATGACATATAAGATGAATACGTAAAGAAATAAAATAGAGCAATAAAGAGAGCGATAAAGTAAATTATTATAATTCAAAAACTCAAAATAAGGGATATCAACTCTAACTCTTATGGGTTCTAAGTTGATCATATAATCCCCAAAGATCTAAGCTAAAATAAACAAAAATTCATCCCATGAACAAAATAAGAATCGAATAAACAAAGTAAAAGGAAAAGATGATTTTTTAACATTTTTAGATTTCAAGTTTTTATACAACTTGCCTGTATATCCCATTGAATGGGAATCAAAACCCACGCAGTTCTTCCTTCTTACGAAGAAGGGTTGATTTTATGCCCAATTTATCATATTTTGTTTCTTTATTTTGATTCTCTATTAAACTAAAGAAAGGTAGAAGATGAGTTGTTTATTTTGACACTCTATCAAAATAAGAAAATAAGAAGGAGTTTATGAGTTGATACCTTTTGTCTTGATATTTAGGGAGGTGGCGGACAAAGTGCTCTTCCGATTCGAAGTTCCACCTTGAATCGATCGAAGCACGGGGAGATGGTAGAACTGCCTTTTACTTGACAATTCAAAAATAAAAGAAAACAAACGGACAAAGTTACTTTATGTTAAATTAATTTTGAGGCTCCACACACCTCAGATTTGGTCCTTCTTTAGCTTATAGAGAACTAAATAAAATGGGATCCATATGCCCTAAAAAGGTCCTTTAAACTCAAAGAGAGCTAAATAAATAAGAAAAATAGGTATATAAGGGAGAATAGAAGAAACCTAAGAAGGAAAATTCAACTTCAGAGATTTTGGGGCCTCGAACTAGGTTGAGGGGGTCAAGTATTTATAGTAGAAGCTTGGAGGGACAAATCCCATCATCTTTCAATGTGGGATTTCGAAAAAATAGGTTCATAAAGGAGCTGTCGTGGGCAAGGCAAGCTGGTGCCACCAGGGGGAGTGGCGATGCCACTAGGGCCTTTGCTGACACAGAGTGCAAAGGAGGGCGGCAGGCCTGATAAGGAGCCAAGCTGCTTCCCTCAATAAAGGGCAACACTACCCAAGGGGGTGGCGGCACCGCCTTTTAAGAAGGGCAGCAATGCCTCCCCTTCAGGGTGGCAGCAAAGGCCCAGACCCATCCTGATGCTTTTTGAATCCGTCTGTAAATGGTTTAGACTCTAGTTAGTGTCGTTCAGCTTGACATAAGTTCGAGGGGTATAAAAAATTAGTGTTCACAACTGCCTCCATCACGACTGTTCATTTCAGATGACAGATGTGATGTTAGTGAACCGAGTTGCTTTTGTCCATTTGAAACAAAATAAATGCTTTCTGATCACACTTTGCATTGTCTAGAGGTATGCAGGTCTGATATACCAAGTTTCGAACAACTTTTTATTTTTCTGATATTTTTCTATTTCTATCATTTTTTTTTGAGTTACAAAAGCATCCTAGGTTTGATTTGGGCTAATAATAGCTCTATGAACAACGAAAAAATTATACGGATACAACAAAATTGTCAGCACTTGATTCTGACTTGAACTACTTTGGAAATGCAAATTTCCTTATATTTGACCAAGTTGGGGACATGATGGTCATTCTTGAGATTTTCAAAATCTATAAATAGGGGTGAGGCTCTCTTATTCCCTTCACTCTCATTTTCACATTTCTCTCTCTCTCTCTCTAGCTTTTCTCTCTAAAATTCTTCATTTTCTCTTGATGGCTTCAACTTTTGGAAGTGCTACTAGCAACAGGGGACACCGTAGCTATGAGGCCCCGCGAGACAATCCTGACCCAGAGAATCTATTGTTGGAATCGGAACAATGTGTTTCCTTGGATGGCAAAATCGAGGTATTTTTCAAACTTTTTTTTTGTAAATCTTTACCGAGTCAATTTCTTTTTCTTAAAAGACCACCGTGCTTAGGAACAAGGGTGCAAGATCAAACTTGGCTTATCTGGATGATGCTCTATCAGCTAAAACTCCGGTAATTCCCCTGTTAGAGCCCACTGGTTTTGTATCTTTCTTAAAGATCAAAATAAACCCTAAGAGCAATGTAGCCTTAATCAAGGCACTGGCTGAGCTGTGGTGGGACACTACCAATACTTTTCATTTTTCATACAGTAAGTTGACAGTTACTCCTTTAGATTTATGAATGCTGACTAGCCTACACTTTAGGACCCATCATTTGGATCTCTACTCTGACTGGAGGACCACCTTCACTCTAGAAGATATGATCCAGCTTATATGTTAGGACCCACCTCGGGATCGCATATCAGTGCCTTGCACTTGGCTTCAGGTTCGGTTGAGAGAGATGGAGCCATTTACAGATATGATATTTGATACTGCGACTGTGGCTAGACTGATGATGCTGATTCTGGCAGGATGTACATTTGGCTATACCCGTCGTGACACTGTTAACTTGAACATTTTGCCAAGCTTGATAGACATGACTCTACTTGGTGAATATGATTAGGTTGGCACTATCCTAAGCACCATGTATTGGGAGATGTGTGACTTATCTCGGAGAGCTTTTAACTCTTATGGAAGGACTCATTTTATCTGGGAGGTATGCTATCTGCATCCTTTGTTTAATTTAAACTAGAAGGCACTTTTTGCAACTTTTGTTTATTTTGAACTGGGAGATACTCTCTGCACCTATTATTAATTTGAACTGGGAAGTACTCTCTGCACCTTTTGTACTGGGAGGTACTCTCTGTAACTTTTATGAATTTTTGCCTAGTCTTTTTGACTTTCTGTCTTTAATGCTTGAATCAGGTATGGGCTTATGAGTACTTTTCGACGCCTGCCCCCACACTTAGCAACCCTAGGTTAGATGTCTTTTCGATCGGTATCCAGTGGAATAGGGAATATTGGTCCTGCTTTGGTGTGTATGAATTTGGGACTATTCGAGCAGTTTTTGGCAGCCTCGACACTTTCCATGTATTTTCTGACTTTATCTCACTCATATTTCCTAGTTTTTTTCTGAATTTATCTCACTCACATTTCCTGGTTTTACTTACAATAGTCATTTTGCAGGTTGTGACGAAACCTTATATCGATAGGATATAGATGATGCTAGTAGAACTTGACCCAAGTTCCATATGGCTTGTTCCCAACTGTTGTTTCACTCTCTACATTACAAGTTGTACTACTTAAGAGAGAGAGAGTCCAAGTCTAGACTATTAGTAGGTGGGTAGTTCCAACACATCCACCTATTGATATGAGGTGGAATATGGACATTCATGCTCTTGATGAGGCTTATATTGGTCTTCCCATTCATCTATATATGACCCATCAGGATAACTATATGATATTTTGTCGTACTCATCTGATGCGACCTGTTGGTGATCCATGTCGATGATTGGAACGTTCACCTGACATTACTGGTCCTTCTGCTATTAGGCCAAGTTAGGCTTAAAGTGTAGGTGCATCAAGAAATCCTTTTTCAGCTGATTCTAGTGTTACTCTTGAGACGTGAACTGATTCTAGTCGGGTCCCCTTGGGCCCTAATTATTGGTTTTCTAAAGTTTTTTTTTATACTAACTCACATGATGAGATGCAGACATATCATCTTCCGAATGCGGATCATCCCCTTACACCAGACTTTCCTGATAACACTAAGGTATGTTCATGCTCTTTCTCTTGGTTTGCTTTCAGAAATGATCCTCAGCTAAGCCTCTGATATCTTTCTTTCTGCAGATTACTATAGAGTGGGCCCGTCACAACTACTGAGTGGGACGTAGAATGGAGCTAGCTTTGTCAGGTATGCTGACCCGACTTGAGTTCCTAACTGAACAATCTCTTCTACTGCAAGACCTCATCGACGTTGTCGGAGACACTAGTGGCTCGTCTAAGCTTCTTTATTTCTTGTCTTTCTATGTTTTTGTTTATTTCTGAACTATGATGTACGGATGATGTTTAATGTATGCATGATGCATGAATTTTATGATGCTCTTTTAGACTTCCCATGTTATGAATGCAAACTAAAAATGCTATGAAATGTTATAAAAAATGAAATCAAATGTATTAAAATGTCTAAAAATGTCAAAAAGCTTTTGGAAATGTCCTAAAATGCCCCCTAAAACCACAAATTTTTGAAAAAAGTTCAAATTTTCGGAAAATCATGCTTAAAAGAGTTAGCTGCCACCGACCTAAAGGGGCGGTGCCACCCTTCTTTTATGGTGGCTCCACCCTGGCACATTCCAGGGGTATGGTGGTGCCACCACCATAAGGTGGTGCTGTCGCCATATGCCTGTGGCAGAGCTGCCCTTCCTGGTTAGTGGCATCAACCGGATTTGTGTGCCCTAGTCTGTTTGACACATTTTTCTATAAAAGGGGTATTTTCCTTCTTAAAAAGTCACTCTGACTCCCTTCAACACTTCTCAGTACTTTCTTTTGTCTTTTCTTTTTTATTTCACTCATTTTTTTTCATGGAACCCTATTATAACCACTATATGTTTTTGCGAACCAAGAACCTAGACAAGGTCAAGAAAATCCATCTGGGCAAGTATAAGGTCAATTTTGTTCTAACTCTGAGGGGTGTAAAAGTTGACTGGGATTTTTTGAAGACTTGTTTCAGGTTTTGGGATTCTGTGGACCACATGTTTTTATTTGGAGCATGCATGGGGGAAAATGTGTCCTACTTTTGAGGAATTCAGTGCTATCCTGGAAAGTAATCTGAATGCTGCTCTAGCTATCTCTGAATACCAGGTTGGATACTTTCATTCTTTTAGGAGACTCCTAGGATTGAGACATAAGATTACTAGCTCTATGGTCGTGGAAAATCAAGTCAACCTTGCTGCAATTATGGCTGAGTTTCAATATCCAAAAGATTTAGGGGATAAGGTGACATATAAACACAAAATGACAGCCTTGGTTCTGTGTTTGACCACTGGATGCTTGTTCTTCAGCTCACGTGGATGGGAAGACATTCGAGTGGTAGAGCTAATTTCTCAGAAGGAGCGAGATTACACTATTGCCGATCTGATTTTAGTAGAGACTCTGCAGAGCTTGGTTGGAAACTACAGAGTTGAGGGGCTTTGGTCTGTTAGCCCTGTCATTTTGTAGGTAAAAATATCATGTACTTCTTTTTTTTTTTTTCTTTTAAATTCCTTTTTCCAACCCCTTTATTTATTTTTCAAGTTTGGCTTAAGGATCACCTATAGGTGGTGGCTCCCCTAAATAGGATGTTATATTCAACTACACAATACTGCATGCGGAGAACTCAGAT
Source organism: Aleurites moluccanus (assembly GCA_948193065.1). Lineage (NCBI taxonomy): Eukaryota > Viridiplantae > Streptophyta > Magnoliopsida > Malpighiales > Euphorbiaceae > Aleurites > Aleurites moluccanus. Next base: position 9,137 of record CANXYC010764319.1, on the reverse strand, counting down.
TCATTTTGACACAGAAAAGGAGTGGATTGCTTGGATTTTAGAACTGGATTCTAAAGATCCACTTTGGCATTGCTCTTAGTATGGAATTGACTCATTCATCACAATGAGTTATGGGTATAAGATGGTTTACTTTCTGGGCATTTCCATGACCTCATTCTATCAAGGTACCAGAATCTTGAGGCAGATGGGTCAGTCACAGGGCAGCCAACAGATGGAGCTATTTTTCTTACATCTCTGATTACTGGTCCTATTTCCCAGGCCATAATGAATGGCTAGAGGCAGTTTATACATTCTGTACGTCCTGCTGGCTTATCAGGCAAACTGGAGGATTATAATTCCTGGTTCATCATAGAGGTTTGGCCTATTGAGAAGATCAGGTGAGTAACCTTGGTTACAGAGTTGGAAGCAGACACGGAGACTGGGGATACTGAAATAAACATGACGATGAGACTAGAAGGCACTGCTGTGATCAAGGATGAGCTGGAGGTAAAGATTGAACCAGATATAATTATGACAAAAGATGAAAACTTTGATGACTCAAGGGATATTCATCTTAGGAGAAAACAAGCTTAGATTCTGTATTCCATCTTTATGTTATGTTTAGAATTTTGAACTTCATTCATGTTGAAACTATGTAATTATTTTTAAATCAAATAAGATGGAATTTTATTATTTTGACATTGGCAGACGAGATTGAATGAGCTTTGACGAAACTGGATTAAAAAGACTGGACTATGATTAATAAAATCCAATTTAAAACAAGGCATTTATTTTTATTTTATATATATATTTATTTTTATTTTTTATTCATATATTTTCTTCTCTTTTTTTTTCTCTAATTTTTGCCCGAGCTACCCTTCCAGATTTTCAACTCGCTGAGCTGCTCTAATTTTTTCCTAAGACGCCTTATTTAGGTTTTTAACTTAGCGAGCACAAGTCAATTAATCTGGGCAAAAAAGTATAATTTTATTATGCTTTAGACCGTACCCAAAGTGGACTGCCTACGTATCTCTATTTGCACCTTCTTTTTTTTACACATCAAAATTTTCTTTTGGGAGAATCAGGTCGTCGTAGTTCTCTTCATACAATGCATTATGAAATGAAAATTACACAAAGTACCTTTTCAATCGATCAAGATTACAAGGATTTGAAAATTTATTCCCCTCCAAATCCATGAGTATGACACCTTCGCCGGACAGGATCTTCTTGAGTACATATGGGTTGACCCAATTTGGTATGAAATTCCCTCTTGGATCATGAAAAAGAGCTCTGATTTCTTTTAGTACCAAGTTGCCTTATTCCAATCCCCTGTCAGTTACCTTTTTATTGAAATGCCGGGCAAGTATTTGCTAATACCCTTGTATTCGATAGAAGCACATACATCCTTTTTTCATCAATAACATTCAACTGGTAATGATATCCCTTAATCTACTCTACTTCACTAAGTTGATTCTCCTGCATAACCCTTGCTGAGCGGATTTGCATTTCAATTGGAAGCACTGCCTCCATCCTATATACCAAAGAATATGGAGTTGCCCTTGTTGGTGTGCGACTGGAGGTCCAAGACCCCCATACTGCAAATGGAAGGCATTCATGCCAATTTCTTTGATTGGTGGTCATCTTTTGCAGAATAGTCTTGATTGTTTTGTTCATTGCCTCAACTGCCCCATTAGTTTAAGGTGATAGGGTGAAGATCGATGGCGCTGAATCTCTTCCCTCTCAAGTAAACTTGTTACTTCTTTTTGGAAATGAGGGCCATTATCTGTGATGATCTGAAAAGGCAATCCAAACTGACAAATGATGTTGGTTTGGATAAAGTGTGCTACCTTTTTAAATTCAGCATGTGGTAAGAGGCTACTTCCACCCACTTCGTGAAGTAATCTATTGCCACCAGAATGTATTCATGCCCATTTAAAGATTTAGGACTTATGCACCCTATGACATCAATACCCCCATGTAGCAAAAGTCCAGGGAGTTGCAGTTGGGTGCAATGGGATAGAAAGTTGCTTCTGGAGCTTGGCAAATATCTGGCATTTATGACATCCCCGTACAAACTTAGCACAATTTTCGTTCATTGTGAGCCAAAAATATCCAAGATTCATGATTTTTCTGGCCAACGCGAAACCATACACGTGCGAGCCTTTCTCCCCGCTATGTACCCATTCCATGCTTTGTTGAACTTCCTCTTCTGTCACACACCTGAGGTGAATGTTATCCCATACTCTCCTATACAACACATCACCATTTGGTATGAAATTACTAGCTAATTGCCTTAGGGTCCACCGATCTAATTTAGATGCCCCTTCCGGATATTGGTCATTTTTCAGAAAATTGAATATATCCCAATACCATGGCTTACCATCGGCTAATTTAATTTGCATACATGTTATATCATAAACTGGTTGCCTTCGCACTTCAATAACCACGGGACATACAATCTCATTACCTATTATGTTTATCATACAGGCCAGGGTTGCCAAAGCATCAACGAACTGATTCTTAGCTCGAGGTAGATAATGGAAAGATAATTCATGAAAATTTTCTATTTGATCAGTTACACATTGATAGTAAGGAACTAAACGCTCTTCTTTTATCTTTCATTTGCCAAGAGCTTGTTAGACAATCAAATTAGAGTCCCCATAGACCTCTATATAATCAATCCTCATGTTGGTGGCAACCTCTAAACCACATATGCAAGCTTCATATTCTGCTTCATTGTTCGTCACCTCAAAGGCTAACTTAATGGCCATAGGTAAATGATATCTATTTGGTGTACAAGTACTATCCTAATGCCATAACACTTACTATTGGCTACTTATGAGGCCTCGCCCGAGCATTCCTGCCGTCCGGGGGTCAGATCGGGAATGCTCTCATTTTTCGGTACGATTTCTCACAGAGAAGGCGGCTTTAGCACCTTTTGAAAATGATTTTGATGTTTTGAAGTCGCCACCTTAAGTTATTTTTGTTGGAAAAATTGAAGGTAAAAACCTATTTTGACTCTAATTTTATCCTAAAGGAAAATAAGTGCACTAGCCTTTGAAATCAAAGAGGATTCGGGGATTAGGTTTTCTATTGAACTTGGCTTCTAATTTTAACCTTGATTTAAAGTGTTTTCATGAACAGTTTAAAGGATGAGATATAAAGATGCTTGAGCAAGTAAATGAATAAATAGAAGCAATACGATAAAGCAGTAGAGTAGTTAAGAGAGCGATAATTTAAATTATTACAATTCAAGAATCTCAAAATAGGGGATATCAACTCTAGCCCTTATGGGTTCTAGGTTGATCACACATTCCCCAAATAATATATTCAATAAAGCAATTAATAGAAAAGAGATTGCTTTTAACATTTTTGGGTTTGAAGCTCTTAGATAGCTTGCCAGTGTATCCCATTGAATGGGAATTAAAACCCACGCAGTTCTGCTTTCTTGCGAAGGAGGGTTGATTTATGCCCAATTTATCATATTTTGATTCTTTATCAAAGTAAAGAAAATGAGTTAGGAGACGATACCTTCTCCTTTGCTTTTTGAGGAGGCAATGGTCTGATTGTGCACCCAGATCGGCGCTCCACTTTGGATTGATTGAAGCCTGAGAAGACAATCGGATTGTCGGTGGTCTGATTGCCTTTTACCTGGATCACTCTTTGGGTGGCGGCGGTCGGATAGCACGCCCGGATCGAAATTTCACCTTGGATCGGTGGTTGGATTGTCTTTTATCTTGACAATTCGCTCATTAGGAGGCGGTGGTCAGATTGCACGCCCGAATCGGAATTCCACCTTGGGTCAGTGGTTGGATTGATGGTCGGATTGCCTTTTACCTGTTAAAAAGGAAAACAAGAAAACCAACATAGTGATTTTATATTAAAAATGATTTTGAGGCTCCACACACCTCGGATTTGGTCTTTGTTTAGTTCAAAGAGAACAAAAGAAAATGGGCTCCACACACCCCAAAATGATTATTCTTTAAACTCAAAGAGAGTTAAACAAATAAGAAGAAATCGGTGTATGAGAGAGAATAGAAGAAATCCGAGAAGGAAAATTCGACTTCAAGTGATTTCAGAGTGTCAATTTTAAAGAAGGGAGGCATCTATTTATAGACAATCTGGTACCACCGGAGGGGGGCGAGGGCGGTACCACCCCTTAAGGAGGGCGGCAGCCCAAAAATGGCTCGGCGACAATGCTAAAGAGGGGCGACGACATCGCTGCCTAAGGAAAGCGGTACCGCCAAATGGGGCTGGCGGTACCTCCCCTTAAGGAGGTCGGCACTGCCAAAAAGGGGTGGTAACATCGCCCCTCAAGGACAGCGGTACTGCCAAAAGAGGGCGGTGACAATGCCACCCCTACAGGGTGGCAGCAAATGCCTGGACCCGTTTTGATGCTTTCTGAGTCCGTCCAAGCGCAGGTTTGGTTTCGGTGAGTGCCGGTCAACTTGGTACGAGTTCGAGGGGTGTAAAAATGAGTGTTCACAGCTGTCCCTCAGCATGGTTGCTTTTCTAGAAAAGTAATTATGATGATAGTGGACACATGCTACCATGATAAGGTAAAGATATCCTAAGGCTATCCTAGGAAGGGTATGAAGATGTGCTTTTAAGGCCGCCCCTAAAAAGGTTGGAAAATATCCTAAAGTTACCCTTATGATGGTCTAAAAAGATTCTAAGGATACCCTTAGAAAAGGTTTGAAAAGCTTCTAAGGCTACCGTCAGAAAAGGTTTGATAAGATCCTAAAGCTACCCTTACCCTTAGAAAAGTCTGATGAGATCCTAAAGCTACCCTTAGGATGGTCTGAAAAGATTCTAAGGATACCCTTAGAAAATGTTCAAGATGGATGATTCTACAACAGGAACCTAGTTTGCAATAGGTTTTGAACTGAGAGGTCCTAATGATGCCTTAGGATAGTTGCTATATTTTGGAGAAGATAAACCCCAAGGATGCCTCAAGATGGTTGACTTTAGAAAAAGAGAGGCCTAACTCTGCTATAGGTCTCAGAATGAGGGATCTTAACTCTCTGCTAGGGTGATAAGAATGCTGCTCTAAAGATAATATTAGTGTTATGCTAAGCATATAGGATGAATGCTCAAGAGTCCATTTTGGATGACAGACATGATGTAGGTGAACTAGGTTGTTCCTGTTTGCTTGGAATAAAAGAATGCATTCTAAGCACATCTTGTAGGGTGAAATAAGATGGAAAATTGATTTTGATTTCAAACATTTTTCAGAATGAAATCAGGTGAAAATGAATTTTGATTTTCAAACATTTTTCAGAATGAAATTAGATGGAAAATGGATTTTGATTTCAAACATTTTTCAGAATGAAATTAGATGGAAAATGGATTTTGATTTCAAACATTTTTCAGAATGAAATCAAGTGAAAATAGTTTTTGATTTCAAACATTTTTTAGAATAAAATTAGATGAAAAATGGATTTTGATTTTAAACATTTTTCAGAATGAAATCGGGTGAACATAGATTTTGGTTTCAAATATTTTTCAGAATGAAATTAGATGGAAAATGGATTTTGTTTTCAAACATTTTTCAGAATGAAATTGGGTGAAAACAGATTTTGATTTCAAATATTTTTCAGAATGAAATCAGGTGAAAATAGATTTTGATTTCAAACATTTTTCAGAATGAAATTAGATGGAAAATGGATTTTGATTTCAAACATTTTTCAGAATGAAATCGGGTGAAAAATGGATTTTGATTTCAAGCATCTTTCAGAATGAAATCGGATGGAAAATAAATTTTGATTTCAAACATCTTTCAGAATGAAATCGGATGAAAAATAGATTTTGATTTCAAACATCTTTCATAATGAAATCGGGTGGAAAAATTTCAAATATTTTTCAGAATGAAATAGGGTGGAAAATGGATTTTGATTTCAAATATTTTTCAGAATGAAATCGAGTGAAAATCGATTTTGATTTCAAACATCTTTCAGAATGAAATCGGATGGAAAATGGATTTTGATTTCAAACATTTTTCAGCATGAAATCGGGTAGAAAATAGATTTTGATTTCAAACATCTTTCAGAATGAAATCAGGTGGAAAATGGATTTTGATTTCAAACATTTTTCAGAATGAAATCGGGTGGAAAATAGATTTTGATTTCAAACATCTTTCAGAATGACATTGGGTGGAAAATGAATTTTGATTTCAAACATTTTTCAGAATGAAATCGGGTGAAAAATAGATTTTGATTTTCAAACATTTTTCAGAATGAAATCGGATGAAAAATAAATTTTGATTTCAAACATTTTTTAGAATGAAATCGGGTGGAAAATGGATTTTGATTTTACCAAGGACTGCTTGGGCTCAAAACGATTTTTGGTTTGCCAAGGGGTACTTGGGCTTAAAATGATTTTTGGTTTGCCAAGGCTTGCATGGCTTAAAATGATTTTTGGTTTGCCAAGGGCTACTTGGACTTAAAATGATTTTCAGCTTGCCAAGGGCTACTTGGGCTTAGAATGATTTTCAGCTTGCCAAGGGCTACTTCTGCTTAGATAGATTTTCAGCTTGCCAAGGGCTACTTGGGCTTAAAATGACTTTTGATTTACCAAAGCTTGCTTGGGTTTAAAATGATTTCTGGCATGCTAAGACTTGCTTGGGCTTAAAATGATTTTTGGTTTGCCAAGACTTGCTTGGGCTTAAAATAATTTCTGGCTTGCCAAGGGCTACTTGGGCTTAGAATGATTTTCAGCTTGCCAAGGGCTACTTGGGCTTAAAATGATTTTTGATTTGCCAAGGCTTGCTTGGGCTTAAAATGATTTCTTGCTTGCCAAGACTTGCTTGGGCTTAAAATAATTTTTGGTTTGCCAAGACTTTCTTGGGGTTAAAATGATTTTTATCTCTTCAAGTTCAAGATTAAATGAGTGAGACTTGAATGATATGTGACTTATGAACCTTTAAGTTGAAGGAAATGATGTTAGTGTAGGTACTCTAAAGACAATCATTGTAATAATGTTTTTAGAAATATATTAATAAAAAGGCATTATTTATTAATCAGTATTTATTATTATTTAGAGTAATATTGTATAACCGTTTAATAAAGTCCATAGTATAAACATAACATGGAGGCATTCATGATGAGATCATGATAGTGAGATGCTTATCATATGCAATTATGTTTTAACCTAAATTTCACTAGTCATAGAATCAATGAGAATGGACATTATTGATTCGGAAAAACTAGCACATGCGTATATTATTTGATTTGATCAAATCATTTGATCTCATAAAGATACTGACATTGTGATGTTTGAGTATAGTATATAAATGCTTACTAGGAGTTGTAAGTACATCGGAGTGATCGCAGGAGATAGTCATATGGAACTCTAAACAATGTTAATGACATATCTCTGCATGGAAATGTACAAATATCTTTAGACTTGAGATGCTTAAGAGTGATCTAGAGTGAAGATGCTATACTTTAATTCCGTGCCTAACTCTCCCAAAGGGTCTGCTAATTTGACACACTTGTAGATATTTAAGTAGTCAACAAAGGATATCATAACTCCTATTAGAAGGAGGGTTTTTATAATATCTATCCATTTTGTTGTATTTTTATTAAATTGTATGTTTGGAGAGTTGACTAATTTTAAATATGAATGTTGGAGAATTTCTAGAATTTCTGATTTTTTCAGTTATAGGAAATTTTGATGGTTAATTTCCTATTCTTAGAGAAATAATTTGGTTAAGTGTAAAACATAAAAGTTGTGAGTTTATGTCCTAACTGAAATTATGTAAAATGGTTTTGTAAAATTTTGTGTGTGTAATGAGTTATGCCTTATTGAGCAGGATTGGTCTGGTTGAGTGGTTGTGCAGGAAGTTTGAGTCTGTTTGAATTTACTGGGAATGACTGAGACAAAATTAGCCAAAGGTGTGAACATGAAAAATATTCCTTTGTGTGTTTTGATAATGCATGTAAAATTTCAGAATTTTTAGATAAGTATATCTCAGTGAAGAGTAGATTTTATCAGGTTTATTTGGTTGGATTTTGGGGCAGTAAGTCTGGGTGACATTTGGAGAGTCACCATGGTCTGTGTGTTGGTCTTAGTGATTTGAATTTTTTGATATGTTATGCCTCTGTATGTCTATTTTTAATGGCAAAAAGAATTAATAAGTTTGGATGTTTGTAGCTCTTTCGTGAGCTGGTTAAGTCTAAGTTGCCGAGGAAGAGTTTCAACTTAGTAGGATCTGGTTAAGGCGAGACGACAAAATGTGAAGTGGCATTTTGCGAACTAGCAATATGAAGTGGCGAGATGAAATTTCTGAAGTGGCAATTGGCGAAAAAGCATATGCGAGGTAGCATGTGCAAAGAGGTTTGGCGAAGAGAGTTTGGAGAAGAGGTTTGGCGAAGAGGAAAGGCGAGGTGGCATTATGCAAAGAGGCATTATGCGAAGAGGGAATGTGCGAAGTGGCATTTCGTGAAGCAGAGTTTAGCGAAGAAGCGAAGTGGCATATGCGAGGAGAGTCTGGCAAGGCAGCATATGCGAGGTGACATATGCGAGCTGGAATAGCGAGGTGGCATTGTCGGATCAGTTTGGCGAGCTGGAAAGTGCGAGCTGGATAATGCGAAGTGAGAATGGCAAGCTGGCATATGCGAGGTGGCATTGCCGAGGCAGGATTGGCGACGCGAGCTGGCAAGCATGTTTTATGGGGCAGTGGTCTATTTAACCCCAGCAGCCCCAGTTGCATTTTCACGATTTTTTCCTTTTTTCTTTCTTCGTTAAATTCAGTCTTTTCTCAGATTAGTTTCATTTTATTTTCTAAGGCATTAATACTCAAATTAATGCATTAGACCTCTAAATTATTCTATATTAAGGCAGAAATCATCAGTTTAAGCAAGGAATTTCAGAAATTTCAGTGTTGAGGAAAATAAGATAAATTTTCTTCTTAAGTTATTTTTCTTAGATTTATTTAAGTCTATGGGTTAGAATAATTAATATTGGGTATATAGAATTTATTGCAAGTAATCTGAAGTCATTAATGGTAATTAATATGGAAGGAAAACAAAATGTTGAGGCTGTCATGAATAGTAACATGAACAGTAACTCCGAATTAAATGCAGATTTTTCTTTAAGAGATAAATAAAATTGTTGTTGGGAATTAAGAATAGAGACTCTAAGATAATTAATTATTA
>CANXYC010764283.1:0-25145 GCA_948193065.1 Aleurites moluccanus | reverse complement strand
TACTTCAAACTAGGACCATTACTAGGGACAGTAAAGAGGTGTTGCAGGGTCTGATAAAGTGGAGGAACTTATTGTTGGAGGATGCTACTTGGGAGGACCACTCCTTCATTTCAGCTCAATTTCCTGATTGTTCTCTTTCTTAGGGACAAGAAAGAGCTGAAGGGGAGGGTATTGTTACATATTATAGGAAGAAGTGGAGAAATAAATAATTGTTGGGTAAATAAAGAATAAAAGTCTGTTAACAGGAGCTGTATAGGATGCAGAAATATAGGAAAAACAGTTAGTAGTGACAGCTAGAGTGATACAGCTGTACTAGAGTCTGTTAAGGGAATAACAACTGTAAACCAGTTGTATAAAAAGACAAAGAACGAGTCATATAGAAAAGGAAGATAACAATAAAGTTTTAATCATTCTTTCTCTCTAAATTCTTTCTATTTTCTCTCTGTTTCTCTCTCTTACTTACCTGATCTTCCCCGATTTCCCTTCTATTTCTTCTGTTCTTTCTATTTCTTAATCTGTAAACCCTAGAACCTGAATTACTACACTGTTAAGGACTCACAGCCTTAACACTATGTCTTGGAGAAACCAAGAATAAGAAGCTTTGGGAAAAATGATAGGCATTCTGGAACTCCTACTATGCTTTGACATATATGAAGACAGATAATAAAGATTCACCACACACAACTAAAAATTTGAAACCACCAAGAACATCTACATAGTTGCTTGTATCTTTGACTATCAAAATGTTGACTCAGTTTTGCTAACCTTGTATGCATATTTATTTGCAGCTTGATATAGAAAATAATTCTGCTCAAAAAGTGTGGCAAGAGGTGGAATTTGTGTTTGGTATGTTTTCTTCTCTTCTTTTATATATTATATCAATATTAATGCCATGCTCATACACTAGTCAAGATGAGGATGAGCTCAAAATGAAAGAAGTTATGCTTCTTGTTTGTTTAAAATAGTCGTGCATTCCAGACCACTCTTGAAAGCTAAATACGTGTTTCATTTGGACTATGCAATTGATAATTCTAAAAATATGTCTGTTGAAAGTGGAATTCTGTATATCTGGGGTTAACTGCCTATCAACTTGAAAATCTTTAATATAAGTTTTATCTTGGTGTATTATTATGGTTTATGTTATGCTACTTTGCTTAGATTATGTACATGGATTTTATGGTTGCCTGTTATCCATCAGGGTGGATCTATGTTCTGGAAATGGCACTAAAAGTATACTCTTTGGGATTTGAGAACTATTGGAGGGATGGTCAAAACCGTTTTGATTGTCTGATCACGTGGGTAATAGGTAATTTCTTTGCATAATAATCTAGTCATGTTATTCATTTCCAGTGACTATTCTGCTGCCAGTATTTCAGTAAAAACCATGTTCTGTTTCATATATCCTCTAGGATCTATTGTGCAAAGAAACATTTGATTGCAGTCATGTTCTGTTTTTTATCATCTAATGAGTGAATTTGACCACATAGGATGATGTGTTTAAAGTTAATTACTTCTTACGTATTGCATGGGAGTTCTATGGGGTGATGGAAAGGAAAGTTGATGCATCCAAAGGAGTGGAAATGGAATTGGATGTAATGGAAAGTTAATTAACCTCACTTTGTTTGGGAGTTGAATGGATTAAGAGGTAATAAGTGTAAAAGCACTTAAAAACTTTACATTAAATTACTGTCTTTAACCATAATAGGTTAAGAAAAATGGGTATAATTTGACCTTCATTATTTTTTCATTATATTTTAAAGGCCTAATCACCAGAAAAAACCCAAACCTTTTTAACATACTAAAACCTTCTAATAGCTTGCTTTTCTTGCAATCATATTCATTTGGTTAAATTTCACCAATTATTTTTTGCGATTGAGAAGTGATTGTGGAGGGTTATGATGAAGTTGGCAAGAAAAAAATGATAGGTATATTGGGCTATTTTTCATTTCAATTTTGACCCAATGGGTTCAATTACAACTCATTTTGGAAATTAGGGTACAATAATCAATTTTGAGAAGTTTGAGTAGCATTATAGTTTTTAGAAATATTTTGAAATAGTTTGGATTCAAGAAGAATCACAAAGGAAAAGTTTGTTAGATATCCAACCCCACATTTGAACATATAATTTGGAATGGAAATCCTCCAATGACAATGGGGCAACCATAAGAGGTCACTATTTGCAATTCTTATAGTAAAAAAATTTGGTTTATAACAATATCAAAAAGAAGAAGAAAAAAGAAAGGAAGGAAGAAAACAAAAACAAGTTATGCTATATGAAAAGAAAATTATTAGAAGGTAATTTTAAAGGAATATGCTATGGAGGTGTCATGTCTCTACTGTTGGTTCAGTGCTACATTTTAGAATAAAAAGAAAAGAATCTTTTATTTACTGAAAGCAAAGAATGCCCTATGTGTTTGAGGAAACTGTATTCCTGAAGGCCTAGAACACGACACAGAGATGATATGCATTATTTGATCCAAGATCAAATGCAAACTGTGAATGACATGCAACATTTTCCGTAAGCTGCATTATTAACTCTCCTTCATTTATTTGGACCTAAAACTTTTACAGTTGAACCGATTCAGTTCCAAATTCTGATCACACTGATAGGAATTGTAATCACTGTTTATAAACTTTACATGTTCTAAACAATTTTCTACAGAATTTTCTTTGGTTGTCTTATTTTGGCTGCAATGCATAACAGTGATCATAAGTGTATATTTGCAGTTATTGGAGAAACTATAACTTTTGCATCCCCTCATGGACTGACTTTTCTTTCAAATGGAGAATGGTATGTGGACTATTTAATCTTCACATCTCTGGCTAATGTATACCTTTACATTTTCTACATTGTGCTGCTCTTCTTCCTTGTTACCTCTTTCTTTCCCTTTTTTTTTTAAATGGATGTTTTCTAGATTGTTCAACTTGGGAATGATGAAAAATGTGTTGGATTATTAGAGTGCTTGTTTGTTCTATTTACCTGAATTGTTTTGGACAAAATGCTTGTGCAATACGGTAAATTCTTAATATAAATTTATACATGCTTAGTGGTAAATGACCCAGGTTTTATGGGTAAGTCCCTGGCTGTAGACTTACGTATTCAAAGTTTGCAATTATCAACAAGTTGATGTAGGACAGCATGAGATGCACATTTTGAGTAATGTAGGGTTTTGAGGATCTCTAATGGTGCATCAGAAGGGAATATTACCAATCTTTGACGGATTGTATAATATCACTCTGAGGAACACCTCTTAGACAAATTCTATTGTTAACTGGTTATACGTGTGTCTAACTTGAGTTTCTAGGAAATCCAATCTTTCATACCCTCTTTTTTGTGCTGGAGCTTCAAGTTGTAACCTAGGTTGTTAGCTTCATTCTATACAAGCTTAACGAAAGATGTAAGAAAAGAAAACAGCTTGGGCTTAAATTATTTGTGAAAGTCTGGTTATCATTATATCTAGTGATAGGATGTAAATGTTCATGCCAAGAGGATGAGCTCATTTCGGCAAGTCACGTATCTCTGTCCTCACAAGACCAAGAGGATTAGGTTTTTGGCATATTACTTGTGTATTGTGGTTAAACTTATAACCTGGTGCTCATCAAATGAAGGGTGATCTTGTATTTCAACATTTTCCACTCCACCCTTATTTTATTATTTTGTCCTGTGAACACCAGTTTTCTAGTAATAATTGTAAATTTTATAAGCTATTACACCAATCCTTCATTTATGATGGATCAATTCTTTTCTTGTTTACAGGATTCGTTACCTCCTCCTGGCAAGAATGTTAAGATTAATAAGGTTGTTGATGCATGTCCAAAGCTACCGAGCTTTTGTTGCCACATTCTTAACCCTCATACCAAGTTTGATGCCTTATCTGGGTACAATATTTTGTGTCCTATGTATATATTGCTCTCTTGGTGTACAGGTACGTTGGATGCTTTCTTCACCTGCTTACCATCAAATCAATTAAATTCTAAACTTCATTCATAAATAATCTGTCATCATTAATTTATGCTTCCTAATAAATTTAAATTGAAGTGTTGATAATTTTTCTAGCATTTATTGCATCCATTTCTTTATTTCCAATGAGAAGTTTTTGCACTAAGTTTCTTTTGCCCCATAATTGTTCTTTGGTGTTATCTAGAGAGAACATATTAAAATGAACAATTATGGGGCACCAAGAAATTGTTCTATTCACTCTGTAAGGTATTATTCCCTTAATGAGCTGTTATAGCATTTTCTACTTTGTTTAAATTTTTAGATCTTTGGTGGACTTGTTTATGCTGGGAACCTCAATCTGGAAGGCACAGATCTTGCTGATTCTGAGTATCTTTTAACTTGATGGCTTTTTTCTACGCATCTACAATTCATACAAAAAATACACACTTTGGAGCTATAATCTCTCTGTAGATTGCTAAATTATAATTGTGAGAGAATGTCGTTTTCCGTGATCCTGATATACAAAATTATCTACGGTACTCATTTTCATTTGAGAGTTGACTGCCTCTAATTTGGTTGTTTTCCTGATAAGATTTTATGATTAAGGTAACTTTAACCCCTCAAAATTCACTGTCCTTGACAAAATCAGTTACTTGCTTTTCAATTTTAATGACTATCCAAACGGAATGGTGACCCTTTTTAATTTGCTAGTGATGGGGAATTGGCAAATCTGGATGCAGGTATCATTATTATTTCATGACTGTCTACATTTTGTCTGTTTTTCTTTCTCTTTCATTCTCCTAGTTATGTGTATCTTGAGCAACCTACTTATTCCTATATTCCCTTTTGTGTATGTGCCCATAGCAGAGCTGTAGTAAATTCCTGTTTATGGTCTGTTTCTGATATCTTGCACATATAATTTTAGAGTTTCTTTGTTTCGCCATAATGGCAACAGAAAATTTGGCACTCTTGGAATGGATGAAGCGGTGGGTCATGTTGGAAACTATTAGGACCAGCCTAAAGATACATTTCAACCTAAAGATGCTTAGCATAAACGAATTTTTTTGCAAAGCAACTCAGAAAATCTCAAGTGAAACACATAATTTAAAATCCTATAACATAGATGAGAATTGAACATGTATAGACCATGTCCAGCCATTCCATGATGCTGGCAGGCAAGAAAAGAGGCATTGTCATATTTCGATTTCCTTTCAAGCTTAATGTTTCTTGGAGGGGAAACAAAGGAACCTCTCTACAGAAGCCTTATCCATTTAAAGGCTTATTCTTGGAAATAGTAAAACAGTTATATTTTGTAATATTGTGAATCTGTGAAAGGAAAAGTAAAAGCCCCTAATGCTTAGTTACAAGATCTTGCTGTCCTTGAAATTTTAAGAAAATGATTCTATTCAGAATATTCATGTCATAAGTTTCTGGGAACTTCTAGTTACATGCAAAATGCTCTTGAGCAACATATATTACGTGCTGGAGATTTTACTTTGTATATGACATTCAACAACATTAGAAAAGTAAGTTTTACGTGTTTCAACCTTCATACTCCTTTACTTTATAATTATACTGAAAGCACTGTTTGTATGGTACTATTTCAGGGCTATGAGCAATTGACTGGAAGTTATTGGACCCTCATATACTTCATCAGCTTCTACCTTATAACTGTCCTATTACTTCTGAATTTGGTAAGTATTCTTTTTCTTCTCTTTTATGTCTGTACATAAGCAATAATTTCTAGATGAATGAAGGTTTCCATCTAAGATACCCACCTATTGTAGATTTCAATGGAGTTCTACTTTCTTGCCTTATCTCTGTTATGAAAAAGAACAAACTAATGCAGAGAGATGTATGGATTCTTGAATTTTTTAGTTTCCAAAGAAAATTTGCATCAAACCTTGAACACATTACTCTTTGAGTTGAGGCTGAGGTTTACGAACTATCAAGAAATTTTGAAACTTTACCCATGGTTGCTAACCTGGTCATCAGAAATGAATTGCCATTAAAGGGATCTTTCTGTGGCAATCTCCTTTTTTCCTTGGCTGGATGCTTATGGCAATGTACATTTTTTGTATTTGGAAGGCTTTTATGAAATGTAAAACTTAGTAATTTTTGTCTTTCAGGTTGTTGCTTTTGTCTTGGAGGCATTCTTTGCAGAAATGGAACTTGAGACAGCAGAAGAATGCGAAGATAAGGTGTGTTCTTGTTGTCTACTTGTTTTAATAAATCTATTTGTGTCCCATCTATGGGTAAATCATGATGCAGGATGGTGCATTGCTTTAATAAAATTATGTTTTGGAAAATTAGTGCCAGCTTGAAAAGTTCTCTCAATAATTTTAGTTGAAGATCACAAGTTTATTTCAAAATTCTGTATGCCTGTCAAATGACTCCATTCAAAAAATTATGGTGTTTGGATTTGCAAATGCTTCCCCATCATTGACCCGTGGCTGATTAAGGGATTTAATGGTGTATGTGTTAAATTAACAGATGTTACTGGCATTTCAAATAGAAGTTGAAGAGTATGATCAATTCCCTTTCTTTTCTCTCTTTCTGTACATTTTTGGGTTATTTTGAACATAATCAGTTCCCAAGTATCAAGCCTTGCATTTACACAACAATTTCTGTGGGAACCCTTTAGCAAGTGCTTGGTGCTGAATTTCCTGATGCTTTTCCATTTTTCCTTTCTATTTGGTATATAATCCGTTTCTACTAGTGCAAACACTATTGAGGAGCAGATAAACAGTGAGAGTCAACAACTAGTTACCTCATTATGATAGTGCATCTTATCCATCATAAGATTCAAGATTTTGCCTCTTTTTTTTTGTTTTTACCAATACAGTTTTTACTACTAGATTTATCAACTATTGATAGTTTCCATTTTACTTAATTACTGAATCTAAATGATGTCCTTTTCAACTTCTCATTACAGGATGCAAGAGGTGCAAAGCCCCGACGTATTGGGTATGCACCCTAAGCTAGATGTACAATTAAAATTTTGTAATTTATTCGTAAGCGTAAATTCTAACAGAACTCCAAATTTATTGTTTTGATTGGTGCAGCACAAAATCTCGAAGTCAAAGAGTTGATATTCTTCTCCATCACATGTTGAGTGCAGAGCTTGGAGAAAATCGGCCCTCTAATCCATAAAATTCTGGTACGTAAATTAAATATCAATATCTCTTAAAAGTTTTTTTGTTTCTTAGGAATCTAGCCAAGCACCATGCAAGCATTGTGATGTTATGTGTTGTATTCAAATCTTGATGAATTCTCTATTTGCTGTTATTGCAGTCGCAGGCTTTTTAACAGAGTTGCTAGAATGCTTTCCTTGCTTTCATTGGGACATGGAATCAGCCAACAGATTGAAATTTTATCAAAGCAGATTTTGAAAAGGAAATCAAGCCACGCTACACTTATCAACCAGCATGAAGGCATATTCACGTCAACTCTTATGTTTAGACATAGTAAATCTTTCCTGAAGACCTTGGAAATCTGTTACCTACGTAATATTTATTGTCTAGAACAGTTCTTATATTCTCTTTGTTTTCTTGCTTATAACGCAATTAAATACTACATGAATTTTCCTCAATTATTTGTCTTCTGAAGTTTCCATCCATACCTTTTTTCTTTCTCCTCCATCTTGTAAAATTATTAGGTTTGTGCTTGTCTACAAGGAAAAAAAGGAAAATGAAACATTAAAGTTGTGATCAGTTGATTTCCTAGTATAATTTCATTGACCCAAAAGTAACTAAACTCTCTTGAATCAAATTTTTCAAACTTGAAAATTTTTATTTTGTGAAGTTATTCCTTTAGTGTGACCGATTATTATTAAAAGAAAAAGGTTGATTAATTAAATAAAATAAAATTTGTCTCATGTTATATGCTACAGAAATTGGCTTATGATGTCAATCCATTTGGACATTAAATAAAAAGATATGAAGAGATCTGTATCTTTTGGATTAACAATGGGCTGGTAGAGCTAATTTCAATTTTCTTTTCGTTCTTCATGCCCAAATGAGATTAAAATTGAGTCAGAAAATTGAAAATTCTTAAAAACAGAAAATTGTTAAGATTTAAATTTCTTTACCCGACCATAAACTACTAGCTTAAGGGTAAGTTTGAGTCCTTATATAAGGCCTTGAAATGATTACAATATGAACTACATTCAAGGAGAGGTGGGGTTGAATTATCCAGCAGAGAAGGCTTGGGAGATGCATAGAGATGATGAAATCATTAGCAAAATCAACCAAGAAAAGCTTGCCCTTGCTCAGTACATTGAAGGAGATACATTAAAGGAAATGGTAGCCCTGGAAGTCTCAGGCTTTTCAATCCTGGCCCTGATTTCTCTATTTTTTATTATGTATATCCATGTATATAATGTATATATATTCATATACATGTCCCTAACCCTATATTTTTCAAACATGGTATTGAAACATTGAAACCTGAAACTATGTAGACAATGATGTTCACTCCTTTGCAGATCTGAAGGAATGACTAGAGAAGATAGAATAGGTAGAAAATTGCAAGTCAGTGACACATCGTGTTATAGGAGGTGACCTTAAGAATAAGTATAATCCATATAGGGTTACTTTCACATTTATTCCTGTGCAAGGTAAAGAAACAGAACAATGCATAGCTGAATGGAAGGCCGAGTTTGAGCTTCTGACTCCGGCAACACCTCAGCCGGAGAAAGCCAGCGATGCTGCCCTTGGCTTCCTCCCTAAGTCATTTGACAAGTTAACAGTTTGGCTAATAACTATAGTCTATAAATATATACATACATATAATATATATGGTGGTGGTGTAAAAAAACTTTTATTAATCCTCTTTGCCTAACAGCTAAATAAAATTCAAATATGCATATTAAAGCTAGAAATTTGTCTGATCTTGCTACATTTTTGTGGTTCAATTTTTGGCTTGTTTTTGCAAATGATTAGAAAACATTACAGTTGCCATTGGATTAAATCCTAGCAAACAGCAAACCCTCCCATCGAATTGATAAAACATAAATGATTAGATTTATGTTATTCTATTCAGGAATAGAAATATCCAACACCTGCAAACATGAAATATCCAAGCAATTCCTCGTCAACCAGAGGATTATCTCACGAACCTTGTTACCCTCTACTTCATTGAGGTTATCTTTTGACGAGAAGAAATATCAAAAGAAACATTAGTGATCAGTATTAAGAACATACCTGACTGCAACAAAGACCTGATTAAAGCATATAATAGTATGAAGTCACACCCCCAACAGAAATCCACTATGTTAGTCGATTTTCAATTAAATTGACAAGAAAGCCAAAATATCCATTTAATCAGATATTATGTGCAAAAATAAACTAAAATCCACTGGCACTTGTCATACCATCGCAACGTCACTGTACCATATCAACACCTGCCCATAATCCAAAAGATGATAGACTTTCAAATTTGCATTTGATCACCTGCTTTATGTCAGACCCGCCATTGGCAACCCCACTCTACCCTCCTTCCTGTGCTGTCTGCTTCTTTAATTTCATTTTTAGTCATTAATTCGAAACTTCTCACAATCTATTGATCCAAATTTAGTGAAGTTTGTAATAAGAGCATTTATCATCTTTTTTAATGTTGCTTTAAATTCGGCGGAGGCAAGCATTTCTGCTTTAGTAATATCAGCTACTCCATCTTTAACTGCAACGGAACCCACTGTAGCACCATCAATGTAAGCTCTACATGCTACCAGAATATCATGTGCACGGACGTGGAAATGACCAATGACAAAATCTTCAAAATACTGCAAGCAAACTCAGTTATATTAAATCACTGTATTAGCAGGTGATACTAGAAAATTTTTCAGTCAATCCAAATGTCTAAGATCAAATATCATCATGCATGTGCAAGCATTCATCACATTTATTGGTTGTGGCATCCATATAGCTTGCTCTTTTAGGTGTTATGGTAATGAACATAACTTTTTTCCTATTCTTTAAGCCATGTTATTATCTTAAGATTCAGATGAGCTTGAAGCATAAAATTAATGCATAATATATTTAAGCTGGTGATGTAGAACTCTACGTTCTCATGCCCAATATTATCATAATTCAACCAAAAAGCCTCGATATGTCTGTAGAAATTCCATCCTCGTACGGAGTAATAAAATAGAAAATGTGCTGGGAGTCCAACAAAAACATAAAATTACCAATCAAGTTTCCTGCCACTATAATAGCTAAAAGAAGCAAAATAAGTGCTATAGTTATAGGTGCTTTTCTAAGAAACGGCTTGGGTCAAGATTAGAACTCTGACTATGGCTATCTGTAGGAATATACTACATTACTTGGCCAGTATGAATAGCTTAAATTAGACCCCTTTTTTTCTACTCCAACCTAGAAAATATATTATGATAACGCAAAAAATTAACAATTCAAAGTAGAGCTGGGCAACAAGCCAGATTCAGCTCATTAGAAGGCCATGCAAAGAAAAATAAAAGACTGTACACCCTCATGAATATCTCTAAACAGGAATTCATCAAGCAAGAAGGGGAGTAGACTAAGGGGTGGGATGCACCCTCAGAGCAGGAAGAGCAATAGACTTTCAGGGATTAGTCCAAGGTACCTTAGGTGGCCTTCGAAGTGTGTACATCATCGTCTTCAAGGAAAAGATAAACACATCCTCACTGTATTTCCTGGATCTTCTATCTCCTTCTGCACCAACATATGATGATTCATATCCAGGCTCATTGAAGAAGGGTCTCGCATTCAGAATGAGAGCTTGAATAGAAACCAAAACTTGAAGCATGGTTGATGTCCCCGGGATCCACATCTCATTCTGGTCCCCACTCCAGGTTCCTAAAAGGCTGAGGCAGACTTTCCCACATTCATACAAATTTGGATTCAATCGAAGCCCACCAGAGTAGTAGTAGACCATCTACAAGCAGAAATTCACAATTAGAACCAAGCCAAGGACATCGATAATACTGCAAGCATAAAACAATAGCAAATACATACAGGGGGTGTATCGGGATACATAGGGGGGAAGAGACAGTCAAAGACAAAAAGTCCATCGTGGTAAGGAGTACCAGCAGGTCCCACAATGACAGACCTCAAAAGTTCCATCCTTGCTTCATAAACTCTAACAGATATTGTATCTACAAAATTCAGACAGCGGAAGAGAGAGGTCGAATCATTGAGCAACTAACGAATTGTGACAACCATCAAAAAAGAAAGTTATTCTTAAACCAAAAGACAGAATAATTCTCAAACAAATGTAAGCACCTTCAAAATAAAACAAAAAATATCATTCATCAAAAATAAATTTTGAACTTGCCTGGTAAGTCCTTCTCCAGAATTTTCCATTCCTCTTGAATTCTCTTTGCCCAACTCTTGGGTGGCTGACAAAAGAGAGGATGAATTCAAGTTCATTAGCCATATAAGTTCCATATATTACAAACACATATGGAGTAGAGAGAGAGAGAGAGAGAGAGAGTCATCTGCAATTCACTTACCTGCTGCTCTGAGAAGTCCATTCGGTTATAATGATGATCCGAGAAATCTTCCACAGTATCAAATTGTTTAAAGTTCTTAAATTTATGCTTGATGCCATTTTCTTCATTGTCTACAACTTCCCCATTAGAGCTTGATTCTGCAGTAACTGCAGAACTACTAGTAGCCATTGTTGGACTTTGATTTACAGGAAGATCAGAAGTGAATACATTCTCTATTGTTTCACCAACATATGAGACACTATACTTCCCCTTGTTTTCAGAAAGATTTGCAACAGTTGAAGTGCTTGTGCCAGGTGTAACAGTTCCAGAAGGAGCAGGATCCTTTAGCCAAGGGAGTGGTGCCTCTACTCCAGGTGGAAGATCCACATTATCAAATTGAGATTGGATGGCCAAATAATCGTCTTCCTCTTCATATGCATAGTCATCATCGTCATCATCATAATCAGAAACATCCTCAATGTAATCATCACAAACTTCATCATCATCATGATATGACAAGTCAGAATTGGAACTGTTAATATTGTTTAAATTAATAGATCCAGAAGTGGAACTCTTGAGGTGATCAATGCCATCCAGAGAGACTATTGCACTGGTAGAAATCCCAGAATCACAAGATGAGGCATCCTAAGGAAAGATCAAAAATGAATACCAAACAGTGGTTGATATAGCATAAGGTTACTTCCAAGTACCAATAACATACCTTAATGTGATGTGGCCAAGAATCATCATTACCCACTTTTGATTTTCCCTTGGGACATGTGTCAACTTTTTTTTGACCAATAAAAACTTTAGAGGGATCTACATCTCTTTCAGTATCCATTGCATCACACAGGACAACCTAACAAGAAGATTATGTCCTCAAAACATGGGTAATTAAATATGATTACAAAAAAAAATGCTTCAAAAGCATTTATATCTAGAAGTGGCAATACACAGGAGAGCATTCCATGAACAATCATGCGTGGCACATGCAGGTGAGGGAGGATAAAGAAATGACCATAAACAAAATTATGTAAGATGTATGATGCTAAGATTATTCGACCAGTTTTACTGAACAGAGCCAAACTTCCAGCTTGCAAGTCAACAACAAATCTGTTCCAATGTGCCATATAAAGATTGATAAAACAATGCAGAGGAGAAGAAAGGTCTATTTCCATTAGTCCAAAAAAATGTTTAAAGCTATTGACGAAGTTATATGAAAATTCAAATTCTGAGATCAAGCCGTCAAATGCACAGTGAAAGCAAGTACTTGGGTTCCTATGTATTATTCTTGGAAAGGATTTAAGGAGTAGAAGTAGAAGTAGATGGAGTTGAGTGAAAATGCAAGAATTATATGAGACAATCACATTTTGATCAACATCCATAATGTCTGATAGAAATAACACAGATGGAAATTCTACAGCTCCAAATAACCAACGATTCTTTCAAACTCTGGACCTACCATACTTGCATGTCTTATCTAGTATGCATTCTTATTTTAAGTAATTGAAGTTCAAGTTATATATAAATTAGCTATCGTACCTACAAATCAAGTAAAAGACCAAACTTTCACATAAAGATCACCTAATAGAATCATTTTGACCAACTCAAGCCTATTACAATATATATAAACCTCGTTTGGCCCACATACAAACTGTTATTCGAGAAGCATTAAGAGATCAGCCCGCTTCCTAAGCTGCACTATCATGGAAGCCAAACTCGCTAATAATACTACAAAATTAAACAATTGTCAAATAAACAAAGTAGATGCTCAATTTTGTCAGAAACAATAAAACAAAACAGAGAAATAAAAAAAAAAAAAAAAAAAAAAAAAAAAAAAAAAAAAAAAAAAATTAAAAACAAATAAACTGAAAACAAAAAAAAAAAACAAAAAAATAAAGCGACAAAAAAAAATTTTAAAAAAAAAAAAATTTAATGCAAATTTTTTAACTAAAAAACAAAACAAAACAAACAAAAAAAAAAAAAAAAAAAAAAAAAAAAAAAAAAAAAAAAAAACATTTTTTCCACCTTTTCCAGTGAACCAAACAGCAATTATCTCATATTTCTCGCGACCTAATTCTCTTTTACACAAATAAAATTACAAATTTAAAACAATAAAAAAATAATTACCATTTAAAAATCAAATCACGATCAATTAAACAAAACAAAACAATCAACAATTACACACTCGAAATCGATCATTAATCAACAATTCAATTAATAAAAAGTTGTGATCAAAAGCAAAGTCATATACCTCGTTTTGCTTCAGTCTCTTAGAGATCGACGCTTGATCGTCCATGTCAAGATCCATCAAAGCAACGATCTCTACACTGAATTTCAAATTCTAAATTATAATTAAAAATATATAGATATTCAACAGCGATCGATACCAGAAAAGTCTGCAATTTTCTGGTTCTGTGCTTAAAGAGAGAGACAAAGAGAGTATAAAAGAGTTTAGTTTCTGACCTTCTGTGGGTTTTTGAGGGAGAGATGAATTCGCGCCATATTAGGTAAATTTACTATCGTACGCAGGAAGGGAACGATAAGCAATGATATGGTGTGGTCGACCTTACTTGAAAATATAAAAAACGTGTTTGCTTTATTGGATGATATACAGTGATTGTGATTTGATGACGTGGAGTTGTAATTTATTATGAATATTGCTATGGAGTTAGAGGCAATTTCCAAGTTAGTGCGTATCAAGACAAAAGCATTCTTATATTCGTCATAATCAAGAGAATTTTTTTAAAATTAATTACTATCCAACCCTTAAAATTTATCAAAATTATAAAATAATTTCTATATTTTAAAAAATTTATTATTTAATTTTTATATTTTGATTTTATCGTTAAAATTGTACTTCCATCTATTTTTTACAAATTTCATTGAAAAATTAAAAAAAAAAATAATTTTTAATATCTAAAATATTTTTTTTATTTTCTTTTAAATTATAGATATTATCTTAAAATAAAACTCATAATCCATCTATTTCATTCTTTCTACATATAAACTCATAAATAATATATATAACAAATCTGATTTAAAAAATTCTTATTAAATAATCAGAAATTTAAAAATTAATTATTATTTATCGAAATTAATGAAATAATCTTTGTTTTGATATGACTGATTTAAAAATTTTAATTGTAAGACATTTTGATTATTTTATAGATATTTGAAGATAAAAATGGACGAGTTGACCAATTTATTCACGGAATCAAAAGATATAAACTAAATAGTGAGTTTCTTAAAATATAATAATTATTTCATTAATTTTGATAAATTTCAATAACTAAATAATAATTAATTTTTTTTTATATATTAAATATTGAAAATTATTAGGAAAAAAAAGAAATTTATATTAATGACATGAGAAATTTAAATATAACAAATAAATTATAATTTAATAATATTAAAATTTTGTTAACATTATGAATTTATGAATATTTATCTCATGATTAACAATTAATCAACACTAATTTTATATTAGTCAACCATTATAAGTTAACTAAAATCATAAAAATACCTTAACTCCTCCTTAAATACCCTCAACCCCACACTCAAAAGTGAAAACTAAAAATTTATTATTCACAACATCTATTCGTTCAAGTAGCTAGAAACTTAGCATATTTTAAATAAGATTTCGAATTTGAATCTTGTAAATAAAAAATTAGATGCTAGAAGAGTTTTATTTTCTTATGAATTCAAATTTAATTAAGACCCAATGTAATTAACGGATACATAATGATTAAAAAAATATATTGTTAGATACCTACATTTAAAATAAGGCATCAAATTTGTTAGATAGAAAGGAGGTCCTAATTGGGAAGATCTCAACTTTAACTCCACCTCGATACATGCCATTCCTTTTTTACCATTTCATCACAGTAGTTGCCACTACCACAACAACTTAGCTCTCCATTTGTTTATAGAGTAATCCAACGACAGCTAACAGAATTAGGCCAAACAACATCATCGTTTTTAAAGAAATCTATATAGATCAGTTAAATAGATGATCCGAGTGGTTAATAGTATCAATTTATAAATAGATTTATAGAAGTTCAATTTATGGTGGAATAAAGAAACCGAGAGCAAATTAGTTAGCCCAAAGATTGAATCTTAAATTTCAATGAAAAACATTAGGAATTAATTGGAGTAAATATTTTTTAAACTACAAATAAATCTAACTCCAACTCTAATTAAAATTTAAATTCAAAATTTAATAATTTTAAAGATAAATACCTTTGAATCAAATATTTATGTTATTTAAAGTACATCTTGTCAAGAAAGCTGAAAACTAAGAGAAAATTTTACTCACATTATTACATCAAAGATACATGACTTGTTATATATACAAGTATCTTTAGTTATGTTAAGTTAATCCTAGCTGGCAAAAGAAGACAAAAACTACAACTAATTCCTCTAATAGACTAACAACTTAGTAACTATACTAAAACAATACTAACTATCACCAGTTACTACTTTAGGTTAGTTACAACCATGCTAACTGCTCTTACTTAATTAAATTACTTATAATTACTTATATTAGGAATCCTCTCTCAAGTTGGAGTGTATATGTTAATAACACCCAACTTGTGAAGGAATGAATGAGACTGAGGAGCATGGTGAGCTTTGGTAAAGAAATATGCTAGTTGATTATGTGATGAAACTGGTAGCAATTTGATCAATCTAGCAGTGAGGTTTTCCCAAACCACATGACAATCAATGTCAATGTGTTTAGATCTTTTATAAAAAAATAAAATTTTAAGCTATATGCATGGCTGAGATGTTGTCACAAAACATCAAGGCATATTAAGGAAGAGAAAGCTTCAAATCTTGCAAAAGGTATAAGAATCATTAAAGCTCATATGTTGCAGAGGCCATGGCATGATATTCAGCCTTTGATGAAGACATGACAACTACACTTTATTTCTTGGATGTCTAAGAGACAAGTGAAGAACCAATAAAAATGCAATATCTTGTTATGGATTTCCTGGTCAAAGGACAGGTGGCCCAGTTAAAGTTTGTGAAAGCTTGAAGTTGCAGATTATATTTGGCAGAGAAAAATATTCTTTGACCTAGGGAAGATTTAAGATATATGAGAACTTTATGAGCAATTATTAAATGTGCATGAGTAGGCTTATCAAGAAATTGGGATAACTATGGTACAAAAAAGCTTAAGTCAGGCATGGTATTAATTAAGTATAAAAGCTTTCTAATAAGTATTTTGTATGTTGTAACATCTGTCAAAACAGTAGCATTAGATTGTATATCTTTTGATAGCATAGGGGTCTTGGACGACTTGGAACCAAGAAAACCAGTGTCATTGAGTAATTCTAATGTATATTTTCTTTAACAAATGGAAATCCCATATGTTGTCTCGGCAACTTCAAATCCCAAAAAATATTTTAAAGGCCAAGATCTTTAATACGAAAATGAGTATATAGATAATACTTGATAGCTTGTGTCTTTGAGATGGAATTACCAGCCAGTATGACATCATCCACATAAACAATGAGAGTAGTGAATGTGGAAGCTGCCTATTTAATAAAAAAGGAAGAATATGAATGAGCTTGTTGGAACTCATGAGTGATTAAAGCTTGAGAAAGCTTATCATACCACTGTTTACTAGCCTATTTTAATCTATAGAGGGATTTGAGTAAGTGATAGACTTGGTTGGGTTTAGAAGGGGCGAGCCCTGGTGATAGTTTCATAAAAACTGTGTCATTAAGATCCCTATGCAAGAATGCATTATTGATGTCCAATTGCTCTAAATGCTAGTGTTGAGTTGCTGCAATGGCTAGTAGAGTTCTGATGGTATTTATTTTAGCTACAAAACTAAAGGTTTCAAGATAATTAACCCCCTTTTGTTGAGTGTATCCTTTAGCCACAGGTCTGGT
This sequence comes from Aleurites moluccanus, assembly GCA_948193065.1. Classification (NCBI taxonomy): domain Eukaryota; kingdom Viridiplantae; phylum Streptophyta; class Magnoliopsida; order Malpighiales; family Euphorbiaceae; genus Aleurites; species Aleurites moluccanus. The sequence goes on along the minus strand of CANXYC010764283.1, from coordinate 7,837 downwards.
TTTGTACCTTTCTATACTCTCATCTACATGATATTTGAACTTGTAAACCCATTTTACAACCTATTGGTTGCTTAACAGGAGGGAGAGTGGTCAATTCCTATGTGTGATTGTCCTTCAATGCTTTTAATTCAGCTAATATGGAAGCTTGCCATTTAGGATCCATAGCAATCTCTTTGTATGTCTTTGGTTCAGGAATAGTGGTGATATTAATAGATAAGATTTGATGAGATGGAAAGAGTTTATTGTAAGAAAGCACTTAGGAAAAAGTATGAGTACTTGAAAGTGAGGCTGCAATAAGAGTAAGATGCTAGTTGACAATGGTAATCTTTGAGGTATGATGGAGGAACATAATGTCTAGCTAAATTTCTTATATGGACAGAAAAAGGTTAGACAAGCATAAAGTCATGTTCTAAAGTTTAAGATGGCAAAGGTATAAAAAGGGAAGGTTTTTAGTGTGGTAAATTGTCTGGAATTGAATGAAAAAAGGGTGACTAAGTGGAAGATGGTCGAATAATAGAGTCATTTAGGAAGGATGGAGAGGATTGATCATATGGAATAGGATATACAAAATTGGTGTTTGAAGCAGGTTGAGATTATTGATATTATGGGGAGAAAGGGAATACATACTTATAGAAGATAACATTCCTAAAAACACTTACAAAATTAGTATGAAGATCATAGACTTGGTAACCTTTTTATTCTAGATTTGTAACCTAGAAAGATGCATTTTGTTACTTTGGGGTCAAATTTCTGTCTATTTTTAAGGAGAGCAGAAGTGAAACAAAGGCATCCAAAGACGTTAAAATTAGTGAAATCAAGAACTATTCCATACAACTTTTCATAAGGAGTTGCTTCTTTAAGAAGGGACTGTAGGTGTTATATTTATGAGGTAAATAACATGCGAAACACAAAAAGTTTAAAAGGAATTTGGTAAATGGCATTGGAATTTTAAAGCCTTTGCTATATTTATGATGTGTTGGTGTTTTCTTTCTACTGTACTATTTTGTTAGGGTGTCTCGATACATGATGTTTGATAACAATTCCTTGGACACCATAAAAGTCTTGCATTTTAAACTCTACTCCATTGTTTGTTCTAATAGTTTTGATTTTGGTTTTGATTTGGGTATTAACTAAGAAACAAAATTATTGTAATAGCTTTCTGGTTTCATACTTGGATTTCATTAAACAGAGCTAGGAATATCTAAAATAATAATCTACTATAGAAAGGAAGTAACAATGAACATCAAAAAAGGCTCAACAGGACCCCAAATATCATCATGAATCAATTCAAAAATACCAATAGAAACAAAATTGCTATTACGAAAAGGAAATCTTTTTTGTTTAACAAAATGACAAATTTCACACACATGATCATTGGAAGTGGAAATATGGTTAATTATTCTTTGGTACTCTTTTAATCTGTTTACAGAAGCATGTCCTAACCTAAAATGCCACAAATCAAAATGAATAATAGAAGAACAAGTATTGACAGTAGCTGCACTAGTTAGTTTAACTAATTGATAAAGCCCATCCACTTGTCTAGCTAATCCAATCATCTCGATGGTCTGCAGATCCTGAATATGACAGAAATTGGATTAAAAAACAATAGAACTATGCAAGGTTAATTTGTTGATAGAAATAAGATTGTAAGTAAATTAGGGTATGTAATATATTTTGTAAAGTGAGTTTATTGTTAAAGGGTACTGAGCCAATAAAGGAAACTGGAATGAGTTGATTGTTTAGTAATTTCACAAAAATATTAATAACAGGCTTATAGTTTGGAAAAAAAAATAAGGAACAACAAAGTTCGTCAGTGGCACTAGTGTCCACGATCCATATTTGTTGTCCAATAAGTGATGTTAAAGATATACCAGTGGCTATATATTGAGAAGTAGAAGTTAAAGCATTGGAATGAGCAATTGATACACTAGGAATATTTGAAGGTTGTGTGGGCTGCAAAAGAGCAAGAAGTTGCTAGCATTATTGTTGAGTGAATGGAAATGATCCATCGATTGAGGAGGATGCTTGATTTACTTGTAACACCTCGGTTGAAATCTTAGCAGTAGAGCTTAGGCCTTTGACCGGGTTAGGGGGTGTTTCTATACTTTTACATGATAACATGTTATTTGAATTTATAAATGTGAGTTTGATATCCGTATGTTGATAACTTCATGATATTATGCTTACATGATTCAATATGTTATTAGTTTTGAATTGAAACCCTGAATTGAAAAATTCTTGGTTCAGGGGTAATTTGATCATTTCGCACTCTTGTGATACGTGAAATATGCGAGATTGATGAATTTGATATTTTTATGATTTAATTTATTTATAATTGATAAAAAATTGAATTTTTGAAATTTAAATATGAATTTGTTGTTATTTGGGTCAAAGGTTGACCAGAATAGTAACTTTGACTTTTCCGATCAAAATTTTATTTTCTCCTCAGTACGATTTAATTTAATTATGTATCATAGTTAGAATTAGTATATTATAGTTCATGAACTAAATTAAAAAGGCATGTTAGAATTTGTGGAATTATTTGAATTTGAAATTCAAAATTTGAGTGGAGGATGATGTCACCTCCCACTCAAACTAAAGTATATTTAAAAAAAAAAAAATTGTTAAATAAACTTACATAGGTAAATAAAAAAAAAATACTCTTAGGTTGGAGAGAGAGAGGGAGCCGACCACCTTGGGGGAAAAAGGGATAAAATCAATTAAGTAAAAACACAATTTTTTCCCTTCTCCCATTTTCACTTCATGTTCTTCTTCCTCCTAAACCCTTTCACTTTCATTCTTCCTCTTCCTCCTCCATTTGGGCCGGCCACTTCCAGCAGCTATGGAAGGAAATTTCTTCTTCCTTTTTGGTGCTAAAGACTTACTCTTTTCTTGAGGGGAGCTTGGAGTGAGAAGGGGTCAAGTGGTGGAAGCTAGGGTTCTCCAACTAGGGTTCTACCAAGCTTCTTCTCAAAGGTTTGTTTTTCTTCCTTCTCTTTTCTTTTAAGGGTTGAGATAATGGTTTGGTTGAGCTATTTGAGGATTAAAAATCTGAGTTTTCTTGAGGTTGTTTCCATGGTGGGTTTGGTTTCTCTTGAAGAGAATGGAGTAGATTTGTTAGTTCATGGATTGAAAATTTTTGTTATGAATATGTATATTATGAGTTGATCTTTTTGTTTTTGGTTTATTATTGCTGAAATGGGATGGATAATTGAGATATTGGTGACCTGAAAATCTATAAAAAATGTTGGGTTGGGGATTCTTTGGGTCAATATGAGTGATGTATGTATATTGTGGGATTGAATGAGAAGAATGGGTACATTGTGAAATTTTGGGACTGCAGGCATATTTGACCTTCGGGTATAGTTTTTCCTATAACTTAAGTTTCTGTGCATGAAATTTGTTGATTCTTATGGGAGATAAAACTAGACATATAGGGATTGATTTCATATGAAGATAGTAAAGTCAAAATCGGAAGTTAAATTAATGAAATTTTGGGTGCAAATAGCTGGGCCCTGCTTAAAACTAGAACAAAGTGGGTTAGGTATTTTCTGTTATAGCTTTGGCAAATGAACTTGAAAAATTAAGTTTCTTAATGCGTTGGAAAGATAAGAGAATAATATAAATTTGTTTATAAGATACCAAGTTGATATAAAGTACATAACTAACCTTAAAAATTTGATAAACATGGGAAACAGAACCTGGAAATCTGTTTCATGAGAATGTCTATATTCTTAAATGGAAAGGTTATATAAACATATTCACCATTAGGTTGCTTCTTGTGTAAACCTTGTAAAAGTATATGGATATTTATTAACATGGGACCATATGAGAAGAATGTTTATTGTAACAAATGTAAGATTTTATTTAAAATGATGCATAGTTACTCAACTTGCTTGAATTGTGAGTATTTGAAACTTTGTTGATATGGCATCAAACTTTGGCTTCAACGTGAACCCGAAATTGACCCGATTTACTATTGATGTGTTATAATTGTGTTGTATGGGAAGAAACCAAAGTTTAAAGTTTAATTAATGTAAATTTTGATTTATTGATTTGGTGTTAGTTCTAAAAGAGTTATTTTGATGTTTTTATGAAAAATGAATGTTTGAACAGAATTTTGTGGTTTTTATGTATGTACTGAATTTATGTGATTTTATCAAGTTTTATCGGAGAGTTTGGTTCCGTGTAGGAGAGTCCTCGAAAGGGAAAGAAAAGATTGTGGACCTTTAGGCGAGAGACCCGCCGAGGGTATTTTGGTCTTTTGCATTCCATGTGGGTTTTTAAATACGTCTTAACATTTCTAACTTAATTTGAGTATATTTGAACATAACAAATGACCTTTGACCATATTAGACCGAATTCTGACCGATATGGCAAAAGTGGGCCTAATTTGGGCCGATCGGCCCGACGGGTTAATTTTATAAATTAGTCCTGAATTATCCCAAATGTACTTAGAAATATATATTAATGTTACTCGACATCATTGATCATCTAATGGTTGCATATTCATGCTATTTTGAAAATGTTGCATATGGTAACTTAACAGGGCTGCTACGATAATGCAGTGGATAAAATTCATCGACCGTGTGCACATTGGTAACTATTGGACCCTAGTTAGAGAGGGGTAAGGCTCTATGCCATAATGACTGATCCTCCTTATGACTATATTATTGGAAATGGTGAAATTATTGGGAGATTATATATGTATACTTGCTATTGGGCCCTATCCTGTGTTACCAATATGTTAAATTACCCATCTTATACTTATGTCATACATTATAGAATATTTGTAAAAATTTCAGGAAAATCGTCTAATATGGGAAATTTGTCAGGTTAAGTTATTATTGCATTTCATATTTATTTTCCACTGAGTATTTATACTCACCCGACGTTGTTAAATATTTTTACAGGGTTTGAGTGAGCGCAGCATCTTCGGCTATCTTCTCCTTCTTGCTCCGGCCGAGGACACATATGTATAGACCCTTCTTAGTTAGATAGTCGCTCCATGATATGATGTCCACTATATTTTGTGATCCATTTATTGATACATGTACTCATTAATTTTTGTACTATAATTATGTGTACGCTCATGTGAATAGTAGTTGTGTGCACAGGTGCGCCGCGGTATGTTTTCTTTACAATTTCTGTGGTTATTGCATAGATGGAATATAGGGGCATCTTGGTGATATGTATTGATACATTGAGATGGGTTTATATGCCATCGAATTACTCATGGAGAAAAGGAATGTTATTGGCTAATTAGCTTAGTTGAATGATATGAAAGATATGCTATGATGAATGAAATGATGCTTGTGTTTTCAAAAATGAGTTGAGACATGTATGGACATTATTAGGAGTGTGTTTGGTTATCTTTGAAGAAGGTAAATGTAAATATTATAGAGGAAACTCTGTTCGTTTCTTCGCAGAATTTTATAAAATAGAAAAAAAAAATATTAGTGAAATTTTATAAATAGATTAGACTTGTAACTAGGGTTCTTCATGGTATTGGTTGCGAAAATGGTTCCAGTACCCTAGGACCATCACAACCCTTTAGTGTGGGATGTTACATAAAAGCCAAGTGTATGTTCTTTTTCCAATACTGAGATGTATGTGTGTATTTAAATTTGAGGACGAATTTTTTTTTAAGGAGGGTATAATGTAACACCCTATAAATGCATAATATGTTTTTGTGAAATAAATTCTCAGTGTGTAGATTAAAATTATCAAAATGGCTAAGGATAATTTTGAAAACTCAGTTGGAGCGAAAACGAGAAAAAAATTCTGAAAATCGTTAGTACCGATATCGCTGCCGAAAAATAGCAGTGCGGTCGACGAAAGAATTTCTGAATTTGGATTGAGGGTTAATGATAAGGTATATTCATGTGAGAATATAGTACAAAAGAAATATAAGAAAATGTTTAAGAACACTGATAAAGTAAGCAATGGCAAAACAGTGAATAAAGGGTATTTTCGGTGAATAGTGAATTTCGACAGTCTAAGTTTCAGAATGGCTCTGAAACTATTTTTATTAATTAGTATTAATAAAAATAAGATGGTTGAACATTCACTTTGAATTCCAATTCCTGACGGAATTATCGGAATGATTTACTGAGCGAAAAAGGGCCAAAAGCAAATTTTAGAAAATTGGAGGACTAAAAGGATAATTTGCTAATTTTTGTCTTATTATATAAGCAAAAATTTGAGTAAATTTTCTGCCATTTTCTTTCTCCCATCCGTGAGTTCCATTCTTCTTTTCCAATTCATTTTTGCTTTGATTTTGTGAAGGGAAATTGTAGAAAACCATAAACTAAAACCATATAAACACTAATCTACCAAAATCAACCATAGAAAATCAAGAAAAATCAAGAACAAAGGAAGAGAAATTTTTGGCCATTTGAGGTAATTTATATAAATTGTTTGTTGGTTGGTTTTTATGGTTTAATTAGGTTAAATGGATGATAATAGGATTGGGTAAATCGTTTAATTGCATCAATTAATGCATTAAATAATTTTCCCATATTTTCTAACCCTAAATTGAAGTTGTAAGATTGGATTTTGAGTATATGGATTAGGATGTGTAAATTGGCTTTAGAATAAGTTAATTGGGTATTTATCGATGTTTAATTGATGTTTGTTTCGTTGTAGAAAATTCGTTCGGAGAAAATTGCAGATTTTGGCCTAAACCGAGGAATTGAGGAATTGGGTGGCAAAGCTAGTTTGCTAGGTGATTTGGAGTACTAGATGAGTCTACTATGCATCATATCACTTGCCTAAATTGATAAAATGTCATTTGGAATCCTTTTGTGAAAAGACCATTTGGTCGAACCCTAATTGTGGCATTTTGCCTAATTGTGTGCTTTGGTTTTGGATTTATTTTCCATGCCAAATTGATGTGTTTATTGAAGATTATTGAGTTGTTTTTATTGCCTATGAAATTTCTTCCATGTGTAAGTTTATTGATAATTTGGGCAATATCAATATTGCGCCGAAACCATGCCGAAAAATCCGTAGGCCAACTATTTGAATGCCATCGTCGCCAACGACAATGGCATGCCAATTGCGTCTACTTTTTGGCCGCAAATGACAAAAATATGTTTGTTCCCATTTTTAGTCGTTAGGCCTTTGATCATTGTTTAATCGATAATTATTGATATTTTATTGACTTTATGCTCATCCAATTGATTTCTGATGAGTTATTGATATTGCCGATTCCATTATTTTGAAATGGTATCTATTGATGTGTTTATTGCTTCTATTGACTCTGAGGTGTCACAGCCCAACTTGGGAGCCATGACGGTCCTAGGGTACGGGTGTTGCTTATGCTACCAGTACCACGAAGAACCCATATAACTATACTATGTGGCATACAATACAATAATAAGCTCAAAATGGCTTAGCAAATTTATGAAAAAATTAGGCAGCATTTCCTCTATATAAGGAGTATGCCCAGCTGCTAAACATATAAACAAACACTTCAACTATATACTTCCATAACTATCTCAATATCAAGGATCCCTCTGGATCTTCACAACAACTCAATATCAACATCTGATCAACAGATCACAATTATACATCTCAAAATATATAATTATATCTCCAAAATGTAACTTAGATATAAGGATGCAACATACATAAATATACATGCCAAACTTAATTTACAGTACCATGGAACCTCTATTCTGTATAATATTTACAAATATTTTAGATTTGGAGTTTACATAATACTAATGTCAAAACTTCCACAGCGACGATAAGATGTGCCAATGGAATACGGTCCTCACAGTTGAACAGAAAATGATAACCACTAAAGGGGGTGAGTATAAAAATACTCAGT
>CANXYC010764240.1:0-18474 GCA_948193065.1 Aleurites moluccanus | reverse complement strand
TTTCTAATGCCTATCAAAAACTAAATTAGGACCAATGATGTATGTCCACAATTTTTTCCATCTTTAAGAAAGCACGCAACATCTCATTAACTGTTCCAATGGCAATTTTGATGTAAGATACAATCAATAAGTTCATTAGCTCAATTGATTTGTCTCTTTTGAAAAACTAGAAAAATAGAGTTCACAAATTAATAACTTAAATTCTAGTAGACATACATACCATAATCAACGTCTAATTAAATGGTGTCATCGTGTAAATTACATACCCACTACTATAATAAAAAAAAATCATTTTCGTGGAGATATGATTGATGACTTTTAACTATACAATACTCTATTAGTTTTTTGTTTAAATAATTATATTAATCTAATAAATACTATGCAAGCTAAGTTTTCTCTATTTAGCATAATGAATTATGATAAAAATTTTATTCATATGGTGAAAATTATATATATCAATTTGCTTGATCATCTTCAAATGAGATTAAATTGAAAAATATAATCTTTCAATTTTGCATATAATATTTCTTTAGTCATGAGTGTGTTTTATACTTAATATGTTAATATATCGAATCACTACATAATGAAATAATTTATTAGGTTGACCTAAAAATTTATCAATTAACAAAAATACCAAAAAAAAAAAATTGATTATTCTTTTTTAATAAAAATTTATCCATAAAACAATCCGCATGTTATTCACTTACTTAAAAACGATTTTATCAGTAAAATAATTTATGTGTCATTAAGGGCCTATACAAGTACATATATTGTATGATACTTCAAGTAAAAAAAAAAATTATTATTCATTAGACGTTATGGAATCAAATTCATTTATGAAATTAAATTCATTCTTGAATTTACTATATAAATTTAATTTTTAAATTTTAATTAGAATTCATTAAGCTTTATAAATTTAGTTAATTAAGCTATCATTTTAACAAATTCTCAAAAGTTAAACAAGAATTATATTTTAACAATTGAAAAACAATTAACAATTTTGCTCAGCCTCTTTCAACATTTAGCCATTGAATAAAGAGAAACAATAATTAAAAAAAATTAAAAAATGAAAAACTCACCAAAATTAATAGAATTGAGAGAATTTGTTAGAATTTTTAATGAATTTGCTGTTTCTTTTTCGTGTAGTTGGCCTTGGCAGCCTTAGGGTTAGCTTTTTGATAGAGTAATTAAAAATAATAGATTTACAAAATAAGTGTTGCAAATTAAAAACATATTGAAGGAGAAAGAAAAATGTGAATGAGTGGATTGGCTGTTGGGTTTTTAATTACTTTGAATTATATTTAAATCAAGAGAAAGACAAATAGAACAAAAAAAAATTCAAAAACTTGAATTACCAATATAGTCCCTCAGCAGCTATAATCATATTCCTTTAAAGTTTGCAGCAAAAACCACATGTGATTTAAATGGAATAAATCCAAATATAAACAGCTAAACCCATCTCTAAAACAAAGAAAACAAACATAGCCATATGCTCAACAACCAAATATACAAGTAAAAGATGCTAAATTTTGTATATATCAAGCAATATTTAAGAAGATTACATCATGATGAGACAGAACACGAAGAGTGATATTAACCATCTGGAGATCCTTGGTACCAGGGATGGAAGAGAAAGTGGGGTTTCTGAAGCAACGAGATTAAGGAGTCCCTTCACCAACGGTGGTTTCCAAGACTCCTTGAGAGGAGTGAAATGGCAAAGAAAACTAAAATGAGAAAACAATGGACGATTGATCGGAGTTTTGATTTTGTATATTATTGGGAGAGAAAGAGCAATAACACCAAAGATTTGGGCATTGATGTTAATTTTCGCGATATCAAATCTACCGCCATCCATATTCGCCGCATGTCCAGCTTCGCCGCCATCACCCTCCAACTCCGTCCACATCAGGCCGAGAAATTGATTGAGGCACACTCCCGTCCCATATTAGCAGTACAAGATTCGTTTCCAGAGAAGGAAATGCATGGAGCCACAACTTAAATAAAATTTTCTCTTCTTCTTGCTATTCTGATCTCTTTTTTCTTAAGTTTACATGGCTTCATCTAGTTTTGGAAATTTAATTCCTACATTAGGTAGCTTCAATTTCAACTTTCGATTCTCAATTTACTTGTTGGCTTCTCTCAGTTTGGCATTTAAATTGCTAGCCAAAACCCAAAAATCTGATACCAAGAACAATAACAGAAAAAAAAAGAATCCAAAAGATTTTGTAGATGCAAAATGGCAAGGTGACTTTTGGGCTAGCAATTACAGTTGTTGATTTTTTGTGGTTCCTTTGTTTTCTCACAGCCATTATAAAAGCAAAAAAATAAATTGAAATTACACCAGATGGTTTCTTCAAATCCGCAAGGAAAAGAATAGACGAGAGAGAAAGAAAAGAGTAGATTAGAGAAAGAAAGAGAATGCGTGTGGAGACAAGAAAAAAAAATTAGTGGAATGTTAACATAGCACAATTCAATTTAATATAAGCTTACGTGTCATCTATATGACATCCACCGTGATTTTCCTTAGTGAATCTAATGGAGAATGAGTTAAAGAATTTTTATATTATAAATAATATAATAACAGAGATATTATTATTATAAAGAATTTTTTAAATAATTAAATAAATCGAATTAAAATTTTTAAAAATTAAATTAAATTAAATTTTAAATCAAATTGAATCGAATTAAAATTTTTTAATCAAATCGATATATTTTAATTTGGTTACTTAATTATTTTAATTATTTTAATAAAATAAATATAAAATTATTAAAAAATATATTTTTAAATAGATATATATATATATATATTTATATGTTTAATTATTTTGATTTTTTTTTTAAATAATTAAATCAACCTAAATTAAATAAAATTTTAAAAAATTAAATTTTAAATCAAATCAAATTAAATAAAATTTAATTATTAATTTTCTTGATTTTTTGTTCGCCCCCGTGAGAGCCTTTCACTGCTAAGGCCACCGAAAATCTGACTTCAAAGACCTAAAGTACATTATATGAAAATTACCACCAAAAAGGATTACAAAGTAACCCAAGAGAAACATTAACTCCTCGGAAGAATAAAAAGAAAAAAAAAATCGTGACATATTAATAAAAAACAAATTAAAAGAGTCAAGGATCCATATAATTATTTTGAATTATAAATTAATTTTTTTTAAATCAACAGTTATTGAAATCACTTTATTAACCAATTAATAATAAGGCCCATGCAAGATGCAACTAACTCAATATGGATTTAATTGCCCTTAAAAAGAAACATGGATTTATATTGGTTGAAGGAGAGCATTGCCCCCAAAATCAAACCAATAAGTTGAGCTTTTAACGAACATATTATTAATTTAGGGAATATTTATTTCCCTTTTAATTTTTTTTTATTCAACTTTATTATAAAATTCTTACTATAGTATTTAAATAATAATTTTTATAAAAAATAATATTTAATTAAATTTAATTTATATATTTTATTATTTTTAACTTTCATATTAGGTTCAGATTTATTGTTATATCTTTTGTTACATTAAATTCATATTAAGTCCAAAATTAAATATCTCTAAGGATTTATTTTTTTAACTTTGATTCTTTTTTATGATGAAACTAGTTTATAACTCATTATGTGTACAATCATTCATATACGAATATATCCAGGTTTATATCTTTCCACTCCAACTGTCAGCATGACATAAGAAGGTATAATTGCTGAAAGGAAGATTGAAGTGTTAAAGTGTAAAGGAAATATGACATTATACCATTTTAACAACTGTACTAAAATAAGGAAAAGATGAAGCTAATATATGGTTGATACCTCTACATTGATAACTAGTGCTTCCTACTTCTCCTTTTTCCCTCCTTTCTTTCCATGTTTTATGTTGGATGCTGAAGTTGCTAAGCGAAGTGAAGCACTGGGCATATATGATCAAAGCAAGGATGATTCTAAACCAGTTGGTATTGTCACCTTGATACTTAAATGTATTGCCACTGATATATTTGGTAAGATTTAGTGATATGCAATGTTTGAAATAACATTTGAAAAATTTGTGTTATGATGAAATGTATTTAGTTTGGAGGACTTATGTGTTCCAGTATCACGCCTTTTTTTACCCCCCCTACCCCACCCCTCAAACTGTAACTCCTACACCTACTGCTGCTAGAGGTTTTGCTTAACACTGTTGTGGAGCCCTTCAAGCAGAGCCTTCATCTATGGATATAATCATATTCTGATGATGAACCTTTTAACTCTGATGTTTTCTTCTGCTTTTTTTTGTTGTTCTGGTTGCAATCTTGTGCTTAAACAAACATAAAATTGTCGGTTTCTGAAATGAAATATAATTGTATGACTTCCTATCCTTATGTGCTAGAGTGGCAAGACCTATCACCCTCCGCACCTGTGTGTGTAATAAATTAATTGTTCATGTATAATTGCTTATGTTTTAAAATTCTGGTACTGTAGTTTGATCCAAATGGAAGGCAGTGCTTGACATTGAATGGATATCGAGAGATTGGACGAATGGCTCGTAGACTTGCAAATGTACTCACTGGGGGACGTCTTCTTATTGTTCAAGAAGGCGGATATCACATTACTTACTCAGGTTATTGTCTTCATGCAACCCTTGAAGGTGTGCTAAACCTTCCACCTCCTCTATTATCTGATCCCATTGCATACTACCCAGAGCACGAGGCTCAAGCCATCGAAGTTGTTCAATACATCAATCAGTATCGCAAAGACATTACAAAGGGAGCTTGATTTGGAGGTACATTCTTCAAATCTTATTTGTACTTGTGATTTATTTCTATACTTTATTGCTCATTGAGTAAGTTGATTATAAATGATATTTCATTGAAAAGTTGCTTCTTTCTTGGTGATAATCATACCAAGGATCTATTACACACCCTTCGCTCACGCTGTTCACCACTTGAGCCAGCCCAAGGTCTGCTGCGAAGTTGCAACTACTAATTTTTCCTTTCATGTTTATTTATCCCATAGTACGATGTGTTATTTCAATGATTCTCAATAAAATCAGCTTTTTTCCCATTTATTATAAAAAAAAAAAATTATTTACTACCATGGACGCGTTCAACAATTGCACAGTGGGTTGAGCGCGTTTGTGAAACACGCTCAGTCTATGACTCGTTTCATAAACACGCTCTACTTTTTATATCCAAAATTTCTGAATAACTTTTTTTTTTGTTCGTTCTCAATATTGATTTATTATTTACCCTTATATTATGAATTTATAAAAAAGAAAATTACTACATCAATTATATGTTTGTGTTATAATTTATTAAAAAGTTTTAATTATTTTTTTATTATAATTATTGTTTAATTTAATTAAAATTAAATACTAAAATTAATTATTGTATTAATTTTAAATTTATTTATATGTTTATATATTTTTTTAAATTATTTGTTATATTTTATTATTGTAAGTTTTATTTTTTTTAAATGTTATTTCTTATTTTTGAGTAAAATATATTTGCTAGAAAATAAATATATTCTTATAGTCTACTATGATTAAGAAATATATAATGTTAGACTAAAATTATCAATATATCAAATAAAGAACTAAAAATTATATAATAAAGAATTATCAAATAAAGAATTTAAATTATCAAATAAAGAACTAAAAATATAGAATATTTGATTTAAATACAACAAAAATAAAATATATTAAAACAAAACAAAACAAAAATTATATAATGCATACATAATGTATAAAAATTATTAAAACGAAAATAAACAAAAATTATATTAAAAAATTAAAAATTATATAATGCATTAAATACATAGAACAAAATAAAATAAAATTAATGTTGATCATGTGCTCCCTGATAATATCTACCGGTACAGCATCTTAGAGGATGAAGTAAAAAAGAATTGCGAAGTCCTTCTCTTTGTCATTGTGGTGGCAGTGGTGAGTTATGAGCTGTTGGATTAGCTGGAAATATCTGTGAGGAAGATGATTCTTCTAAATATGAACCCATAGTATCAATTGGACTACCAAAAAGTCCAAGGCCTAAAGTAGTATGTCTCGGGTAAGCTTAATACTGTGATTGGTAAAAAGCAGAAGAACCATCAAACGGTGTTTGAGCAATAGAAGAAACACTAAAGGTGGCCGACCAGCATAATCAGAAAAATATGGCATGCCACACATCATTTGAGACGCAGGAGCATGACAAAACTGTGAGCTAGAAGTCATACCCTGATACATGAAATGCTGAGTCATAAGAGTCTGTGAAAATTGCGATGTAGATGTGCTACACTGATACATGAAATGTTGAATATGGAGAGCGGTATCTGAACTAGAGATATCATACTCCTGTGACATGTAGGACTATGACGGTCATGCAATATCATCAAATGGTGTAAAATGAAACTCTACGAGATATATCTATAAACATACTGGCGAATCGTCTCATCATCAGCACCATCGGGTATATCTCCACTAAAATTATTATATAGCCATGTCATCTTCAATTTCATTCCACGTATAACTGACTATTAAACTAAACTATTAATATATAGAAAGAAAAAAAAACTAACATGTCTAAGCGCGCTTGTTAATCAAGTCTAGATTAAATAGCCTGAATCTCAGACTATTTTTGCATACCAAATGTGAGCCATAAATGCGCTATGGGTCAAAAGTGAAATAGCATAATTGTCATTTTCGCTCTATCACTAAAAGCGAAAATAATTTTTTCTTTTTTATAAATTGCTAATTTTTTTTTTTAATAAATGGAAAAAAAATCCAATAAAACCTTGGAACATCATTAAACTTTAATTTTACCATTTTATTTCAAGAAAACATCAATTTTGCTAATTGATGTAAATTTAAATGGCTCTAACAATATAGAGTATTATTTTCTTTCGCTTCACCATTAAAAGAGGATAAAAACTTGTATGAAAATGATGTGTTCCCTTTGCAGCAAGAAATTACATCATAGCATCAATCATTATTTTTAATGGTGAGGTCTTGATAAGATTTCTGGTTATTCTGGTTATAAGCTATATTTTATATTTTTTTTCTTTATTATTTCCCCCCTTTTCTCCTTCCTTCCCCTTTTAATCCAAACAAGGATAAAAGTATTAAAAGGAACTTTGATTCCACGAAACTTGCTAAATACGCTTATAATATTAAGATCATCTTTTGAGAAAATGTGAAAAATAACCCTCTAAACTTTGACAATGGACCATTAAACCTTTTTTTATTTTTATTTTTGGCACAATTATCATATTAATTTTTTATTTTGGATTTTAGTTGATTTCCATAAGGATGAGGGTATAGTTCAGCGGAATAGAGGGACTACATGGAATAAAGAGAGGGAAAGTGTAATATAGAAATAAAATTATATATTTTTTAATTTTATTAACGGAAAAAAGGTAAAAAAAAATAGATGAAGTGTGTGAATAAACTGATCAAATTCAAAATTGATTGATTAATTAATTAGTTTTTAAAATTTTTAAAAAAGTTTGACCAAAATAGTTAATTAGATGAAATTAATTGGAGCTACTGGAAGTTTAATTGGTTAAAGGAAGTTGGTGTCAGTCGCTGTAACCCTAATTAAGGGGTACTACAGTCAATCTACCTCTATAATAATTAAAACATAAATTACTAATATGAGTAAGGGCCAGACAACATTGCAGACATCGAGTGAGGCAGAAGGAGAGACAATAATGTAGAATACTACTCATAACTGTTTCTTCTGAGATGTTGATAAAAACCATTAAGAAAAGTAGAAGATAATATCTTCATTCAGCTTCCCTTAATTTTTTGATTCCCGGGTCTTCTACATTTCCCTTCGATATCGCCTCGTTCCAATACCCATTGCTTCTCTTGAGATTTGAGAATTTTCAACTAACGTTGCAAATCCCATTTCACTCTATTTTACTTGCTTTTTCCAGCATATGGGTTTTCTTGCTGGCGCTCTCTCCTAGTAATTGACCTTTGAAAGTCGCAGTTTTTTCCTTTTTATGTGGGATTTCGAGGTACATTCGGCTTTGATTTCAGTTCTTCATATTTAGGGCTATGGGAGACTACAGTGTCATCATTCGCGCTCATTTCTTGTTGTATTTTATCAAATTGGCTTACAGTATTACAGATCTCAATGACGTCAAGGTCTTGCTGGATTTAAAAAATGGATTGGATAATCCTGAGCTTCTCAAATGGCCCGCCAAAGGTAATGATCCATGTGGCCCTCCTTCTTGGCCTCATGTATTCTGTTCTAATGGCCGAATCACACAGATTCAGGTGCAGAAATTGGGTCTTAAGGGACCACTCCCTCAAAATTTTAACCAGCTTTCCAAGCTTTATAATATAGGCCTCCAAAACAACCAGTTCACCGGCAAATTGCCCACCTTCAAAGGATTATCTGAATTGCAATTTGCGTTTTTGGATTTCAATCAATTTGACACAATCCCATTTGATTTTTTTGATGGACTTAGTAGCATCCGTGTTTTGGCGTTAGATAAGAATCCTTTCAATCAGAGTACTGGATGGTCTCTTCCTAGCAATTTGGCTAATTCTGTTCAATTGACAAATCTTTCTTGCTCAGGATGCAATTTAGTCGGGAAATTGCCTGATTTTCTAGGCAATTTATCTTCTCTAAATGCTCTAAGACTTTCATATAATAGACTGTCCGGTGAAATTCCTACGAGTTTTGGGCAATCTTTGATGACGGTTCTGTGGTTGAATAATCAAGAAGGAAGCGGCATGAGTGGTTCAGTGGATGTGATTGCGAAAATGACATCGTTGAGGCAGCTATGGCTTCAAGGAAATTCATTCACTGGGATAATTCCAGACAATATTGGAGATCTATCTTTGTTGAAAGACCTTAATCTCAATGGAAATCAACTTGTTGGTTTGGTTCCTCAGGGCTTGGCTGATATGGAGCTGGATAATTTGGATTTGAGCAATAATAATCTAATGGGTCCTTTACCGCTGTTTAAGGCTGGTAAGATTTCGTATGCTTCCAACTCATTTTGCCAATCTAAACCTGGGGTTTTATGTGCCCCTCAAGTTAATGCGCTTCTGGATTTTATTGGTGGGTTAAATTATCCTCCAAATCTTGTTTCTCAATGGACTGGTAATGATCCCTGTTTAGGTCAGTGGCCAGGAGTGAATTGTGATTTTAAGTCTAAAGTGTTTGTCATAAGTTTGCCTAGACATAATCTTACCGGTACTCTCAGTCCTTCAATTGCAAAATTGGATTCTCTGGTTCAAATTAATCTTGGAGAAAACCATATAAGTGGTAAAATTCCTAGCAATTTGGCCGAGTTGAACTCCTTGAAATTGTTAGATGTTAGTGGGAATAATCTTAGTCCTCCATTACCCAAGTTCCAGAAAAGTGTGAATCTTGTTATTAGTGGAAATCATCTTTTGGTTAGTAATCGGAGTAAGCAATCCCCTTCCCCTGCTAGCAGCCCGCCAAACAACCCTTCATCTCCTAGTGCACAACCGTCAGTATCCACTTCACCACCTTCTCCAGCTATGAACTCCAACACTAATTCATCAGGTCTCATCCAAGTTTCATCCAAATCCTACAATTCCAGAAAAACCAAACTACTAATTGCAGGTGGAATTACAGCTGGTTCACTATTGGTGCTTGTGGCGATTGCTTTGTCTATTTATTGCCTCTACAAGACAAGAAAGGAAACTTCAGAGCCTTCCATTGTAGTTCATCCTAGAGATCCATCTGATCCTGAAAACGTTGTTAAGATTGCGGTTTCAAATAACACCACCGGAAGCTTATCCACTCAAACTGCCACTAGTTCTGCAAGCAACGCTCGCAATGTGACACAGAATTCCCATGTGATTGAGGATGGAAACCTGATAATTTCTGTACAAGTTCTTAGCAAGGTGACCAAAGGTTTTGCACCAGAAAATAAGCTTGGTCACGGTGGATTTGGCACCGTCTACAAGGGTGAATTGGAAGATGGGACAAAAATAGCAGTTAAGAGAATGGAGGCAGGGGTTATGAGCAGTAAAGCTCTGGATGAATTTCACGCTGAAATTGCTGTTCTTTCTAAGGTCCGGCACCGACATCTGGTTTCTCTATTGGGGTACTCTGTTGAAGGCAATGAAAGGCTTCTTGTCTATGAGTATATGTCTAAAGGTGCCCTAAGTAGACATCTTTTCCAATGGAAAAGCCTGGATTTGGAGCCTCTATCTTGGACAAGAAGGCTGAGCATTGCGCTAGATGTCGCTAGAGGGATGGAGTATCTTCATAGTATGGCTCGGGAAACCTTTATTCACCGAGATCTCAAATCTGCCAACATTCTTCTGGATGATAATTTTCATGCCAAGATTTCAGATTTTGGATTAGTTAAACTTGCTCCAGATGGAGACAAGTCTGTTGTGACTAGGCTTGCTGGAACGTTTGGATACCTTGCACCTGAATATGCTGGTAAGAATTCCTTTGCTCAGTGCTTGACATAGAATACCTTCTGCTAATTTAATAGCTAAAGTACAGTTTGTTGATATCAGAAACACGAATCATCACTGAATGTATGCAGCATTCCCCATGAAAATCCTTTTCTTTTTGTTTTTAAGTCATAATGGAAAATTTGGTAACAATGTGTTTTTTTATAGTAAAACATCTCTTATATATTTAAGTGTATTCCGGTGGAGATATTTATGGATTTAATGAAAGAATTATTTTAAACAATTTTTTGCTGAAATGGCGGGCTTATCTAGGATTATAGATGTAAGGTGTGAAATCCTTGTCTTCTTAGACAGACAGTTATAGTCTGTTGGACTGTTTGAGATGTTAATACCCTATTACTCTTACTTGGATGCTGACTAACTGCCCTGATCTTTGTTGTTGGCAGTAATGGGGAAGATTACAACTAAATCTGATGTATTCAGCTACGGAGTGGTGTTGATGGAACTTTTGACAGGGCTAACAGCTCTTGATGAGGAACGCTCAGAGGAAAGCAGATACTTGGCAGAGTGGTTTTGGCAAATCAAGTCAAGCAAAGAGAAGCTTATAGCTGCCATTGACCCATCACTTGATGCAAATGACGGGCCTTTTGAGAGCATTTCCATTGTTGCTGAACTGGCTGGACATTGCACTGCCAGGGAGCCGAGTCATCGGCCTGACATGGGGCATGCAGTGAACTTGCTGGCCCCCCTTGTTGAGAAATGGAAACCAATTAAATATGAATCAAACGATGTTTGTGGCATCGACTACAGTCTACCGCTTCCCCAAATGCTAAAAGTTTGGCAGGATGCGGAAAGCACAGGATTGAGCTATGCCAGTTACAGTGATAGCAAGGATAGTATTCCAGCAAGGCCTACTGGTTTTGCCGAGTCTTTCACATCTTCAGATGGTCGATGACGAAGGTAAAGTGCAGTGTTGGATGATGGTGACGAGTTTTCATCTAGTTGGTATAGCCCTGTTTTCCACCTTCGGATATGGCATTTCTGTTAGTTATTGTGTACAGTGAATAAGTGTAGGAAGTCAAAAACTCAAAAAATTTTGGATTTGTTTCTTGAGCTGTGAGAACTCTATCATGGTGATGCGGATAAAGAACTGTTGATTTCGCTGTCCATCCAGTATTCCTTGATAGATATGTGCTTGCTTCTTCTTTTTTTCAACTGCCTGTAAAGAATCTATGTTACTTCGCATTAAGTTAATTGATTTTATGTGTTGATAACTGGTTATCCGGTGGATGATATTGACAAAAAATGCAATGGAAGAATTAGAACAAGTTCAAGAATTTTTAAATGTGGTTTTTAGTTGGAGTTATGTTAGTCAACAGTTTAAGGGTAAATTACTTTTTATTTAAAATTTAACTTGTATTTTTGTTTTTTGAAAAATTAATTAATTAGCAGAGGTGGAGTCATTTTAAGGCTCAGGAGGGTTTGGGATCCAGCCAAATTTTTTTTTCCACTATATATATATGTGTGTTACATATAAATTTAAAAATTATCGCCTCATTTAATTTTAGTTGCACCAAAAAGTGTGTAAGTTGTATCTAAAAATAAGTTTTATATGATATATTATATATTTATTAATAAAATTCTATTGAAATATGATAAATTATGAAAATAGATATGTCTAATTTATTTATTTTCAATATGAAAATATCATTTTCCTTATAAAAAATTTTCAATTACTTGTACTGTTAAAATGAATTTTCACCTTCATATATTTAAAAAAAAATAATTAATAATAAAAATTATAACTAATCGATACAATTAAAAGAAAAGTAATTAATTTTTCTTAACAAGTGCCTTAAGTATATTAATGGATATAAGAGGCTAATTTTTTAATTTTTTCATATTTATCCTTTTAATTTTTTTTATTTTTAACTCTTCTAACTTTAAAATTTTTATAGTGATTCTTTAATTTTACACTTATAATTTTAAATTTTTTATATTTATCCTTTAAAATTTTTATTTTTTTCATATTTTTTCTTAACTTTTTATTTGACCTCTCTAATTTTAAAATTTTTTATAGTTAGACTTTAATATTTATATATAATCATATAAAAATATACTGTAAATTTTCACCTTCACTCAATTAAAATTCTATATCAGCCACTGCTAATTAGTCTGTGTTGTTATTTAGTTAATCAAATTGGTTTTTGCACAATTTGTTCATATTTTTAATTAAAAAATTAAAAAAAGAAAATAAAGTTAGTATATTAAAATACCCCTCTCCTTCATTGAATGCATTTTCGGTTTTTTATTTTTTATTTTTGCTTTTTTCATTTAATTAATAAATAAATTTTTTGAATATTTATTGAAAAATATTTTTCAATTAAATATTAATAGAAAAATTAAAATAAAAAAGAAAATATTAAATTCCTATAAATGCCCCAACTTTTTTTGCTTTTTTCATTTTCATTTTTTATATTTAATTTAAAATTAAAATAAATAAAATTACTTTATATTTATTTAAAATAATTTTATTTATTTAATTAGTTAGCTAGTTTATTTCTTTTTATATAAATTTAATTTAAAATTAAAATAAATAAAATTAGTTTTCATTAATTAAAATAATTTAAATAATATTTAATTTAAAATATTAAATAAAAACTTAAAATATTAAAAATTAAAATTAAATAATTATTTATTTAATAAAAATAAGTTAAACAATATTTAATTACTAATTAAATGGAATGTGATTTTATTTATTTTAAGTTTAAATTAAATATACATAAAACAAAAAATAAATGAAAAAAGCAAAAAAAAAAAAAACTGGAGAATTTTTAGGAATTTAATTTATTTTTAATTTTTCTATGAATATTTGATTGAAAAATATTTTTCAATTAAATAATCTGGATTTTCATTTATTAATTAAATAAAAAAGAAGTGTTGGTATATGCATTTAATGAAAAGAGAGACATTTTAATATTTTAACTAAAATTTAATGGAAAAAAATAAATGAAATGACTAACTTAACTATAGGAATTAAAATAAAGATATTAATTAATTAATTATATAAAAAATAAAAAAGTAAGTGTTAATTAAATTAAATTTTTATGAAATAAAAAATAATTTATCCATAATTTAATGATAATATATGAAATGTACCCCATAATAGGACTCGTAGTAAAATATAGTTAGGTGAAGCACTTACGTTGAATTATCTACAAAATATAGATAAAATGTATCTATCAAGAAAACAAAATTCATAATTTTTTAAATTCAATGTATCAACTTTGAATATTTACCATCAAATTAAAATTTTATTAAATAATTTTTACTACTTAATTGCAATGGTAAAATAGTTAAAAATTATTCTTTGGCTTTTGGAATTGAATTATATTAAAAAATAATAATTTTCTTTCAACATGAGAATCTGCAAATGTTGAGATTTAAAAGAACTTTATATTTTTACATTTATAATTGAATATCATAAAATTTAAGCAAAACAAAATTTGATTATTTATAGTTTATAAAACTTGGCGTGGAGGGGCCCATATAAACTTTAAATGTTTTGCCTTTAGTTGAAATATTTTCATTGATAAGTAAATAAAAGTATAACGTGGTTTGAATATTTTTAATTTGAGATATGTATTTTTATTAAAAAAAAAGAAGAAGAAGTATGTGGTTTGTTACATTAGTAACTAAGATTCAAGTCATTAATATCATTAGTCTGCATATATATGACGCTTACGTGGTTTATGTGAACTTTACATTTTTATTTTTTATTCTGATTTTAATGCTATGTGAATTTTAAATTATCCACATGGTAATTTATTTATTTTTTAATAATAAAATATTAAATAATAATAATTTAAAAAAATAAATTTAAATTTTTATTAAAAATATTAAATTAAAAATTAAAATCCTTTTTTTTTTTAATTTCCACCATGATGGGGTTTTCTTTGTTGGTGAGGGGACAAGGTCTAAAAAAATATTTGAGGGTTGTTCTTCATTTTCTACAGAATAGCTAATTCGAGCTAAATGAGAATCTAATTTTATTTGAGAATTGTGATTTGATTTTTGGAATAATAGTCTAGCATATTCATAATCTACAAATCTCAATTTCCAGACCCAATCCATTTTTCTCGTATAATTCCTTATTATATAACTATTACCCATTAATTCTAGCACTTCTCTTAGCACATGCACAGCTGATGCAATGTCACAAGCCGCCGTGTGTAGTTGGAGAACCAATGCTCACTGGATTTCCCTTAAGTTTTGTTTGGAAATCAAAATTAAAATTAAAATTAAAATTAAAATTTTAATTTTAAAATTAGAATTATATTGAAATTATAATTTTATTATTTATTTTACATAAAAAATTAAAATTAAAATTAAATAAAAAATTGGTGACGATGAAAGTGTTTATTTAAATTGAAAGTGGTGGCGGATCACCAGCGGTGGCAGTGGGGTGATGGTGAATTATCGGCAATGACGGTCTAGTGAGTCATCGTAGCTGGCGGTGATAATCCGACGAACCATTATCGTCAGTAATAACCGTCAGGCGGACCACTATCGTCGGTGGTGACGAACCACCGTCACCAATGATATCTATGGAGATGGAGGTGACAGTAATATTAGGATGACGGTGAGAGAGAGGATTGTAGTAGTGATTATGAAATTGTAATTCTTATAAGTTGAAAATGGAATTGTAGAATTAGTTTTTTAGTTATATTACAATTTCATGAAATTATAGTTAGAATTTCAATTTTAATTCTAGATAGCTACCAAATATTAAAATTGAAAATTTTAAACTTTCCAAACACAGCTTTATTGTATATGTTAAGTTGAGAACAAGTCATGGTGATTGATGATTGTAAATTTTATGTTTTGAGGGATTATTGAATTGATTAATAATTTGATTGGTTGATGAAAGATTAAAAAATTGGTGAAGAATAAAAAGTAAGAAGATAATGTTTTGAGAGATTGGAGTTTTAATTTTTTTTAAATTAGGAAAATTATGAATTAATTTTTTTTTTTTTTTAAAATATGTATAATTTTTAAAATTTAAATTTTCTTTTCTTTTTTAAAATTATTAATTTTCTATATTTTATTTTCAAAATTAATAAATTGGCATATGGATAATTGAAAATCTACGCGACATTTTTTTCAGAATAAAAAAATTTAAAAAATATTGATTCTATATGACAATAATCTTAGACGGGATGAATAAAATTTTCAAACTCTAATGTAATTTTCATCCTATATATGATATATTAATAAATATAATACAAATATATTAAAAATGAAGTAAGTGATAGAAAATTCTTAGTCAATGTCTTATAATGGTTTGAAGCAATGCCTATTTTACATCCACTTCTCTCAAATTCACGATTTGAAATTTCATTATTTAATTGGGATTGAGCCCAACACTTATAATAATCGATTGAGATTTAGTCCATAATAATTTTTAAAATTTCGCCATAATTTTCCGAGATTTCATTCAATTCAAGTATTATAACAAGAGTAATAAGAGTTTTAATTTTTTTTAAAATTTTACAATTAAACTCACAAACTAATATAATAAAGGAATTAAGCTCACTAACTATTTATAATAAAAACACTTAATAATATTAACTAAGAGTAATGTTAGCATAATTAATATATTGATATATTTTATTATTATTAAAATCAACATAAAATCCAATGGGGTTGAACAAAGAAATATGATCCGCGTAGATGCTTACTAATAATGTTAGTACCATATATCATTAACTGCTAACGGAACAAGCTATAAACAAGTTACCTATCCCTCTTTATAATATATATATATTAATTAAAAATAACTCAAATTACGTCATATATTTTTTTTACTTATCCCTTTTTTATATTTGGCCCTACACAGAAAGTTTGACATTGGTATAAATAAGTGTTATGATTTCCTTTTAAGAGTTTAATTTTAATGATGTTCATTTGATTTTTTTTTTCACTTAATTTCTTATTAATCACTAAAACATAATTTGTTGTATAAAAATTACTCAAAAGTTAATTGTAATTCATGTTGGTCATGCTTTCTGTTTCAGACTTTCAGCTAGTAAAATCGATTAAAATAAAGACATAACACTTGTTGAAATCATTAAAAAAAATGATAAAAGAAAAGGAAAACATAATATATAAGGGAAAAACACCCGACGAAAGAAGAATTAGAAGGGTGAAAAAAAAAAAAAAAAACTTGGACGTGGGAACAAATGGCTCTTCCCGACCTCACATCCTCACCCTCCACCATCCGTTTCCCTCTACGTTCCGACATCAAATCAACGCCGTCGCCGCCATCCCAACATCAAAATCAAATCCTATATCCCATATCAAAACCTAATCTTTCCTTAAAAAAACAATCCAATAAACCCATAAAACCCACTGTCGCATGGACCTCCTCTATTTCTCGCCATTGCCGCAACGGTAAGCTGCCTGAAGCTGCCTCACAATTCATCCAAATGTGTCTCTACGGCGTTGAACCCAATCACATCACATTCACTACTATTCTCTCTGGCTGTGCCCATTTTCCCTCACAAGGCAAATCTTTTGGCCCTTTGATTCACTCGTATGCTCGAAAACTGGGTTTGGATACGTGTAATGTGATGGTGGGTACAGCTCTTGTTGACATGTATGCAAAATGTGGTCATGTAAAACTGGCAAGATTGTGCTTTGATAAGCTAAAGGTCAAGAATTCAGTGTCTTGGAACACAATGATCGGTGGGTACATGAGGAATGGAGAGATAGGGGACGCAATTCAGTTGTTCGATGAAATGCCTCAAAGGGATGCAATTTCTTGGACTGTACTCATTGATGGTTTTGTTAAAAAGGGTCATTTTGAGCAAGGATTGGAATGGTTTAGACGAATGCAGGTTTCAAAGGTGGAGCCTGATTATGTAACCATTATTGCGATTCTGTCTGCCTGCGCAAATCTGGGTGCGCTTGGTTTAGGCTTGTGGATACATCAATACGTTCTCAAGCAAGAGTTTAGAGACAATGTTAGAATAAGTAATTCATTGATTGATATGTATTCTCGATGTGGATGCGTCCAATTAGCTCGTCAAGTCTTCCACAAAATTTTGAAGAGAACTTTGGTTTCATGGAACTCTATTATTATGGGTTTTGCTGTTAATGGGTTCGCAGAGGAAGCTTTAGAGTACTTTGGGTTGATGCAGAAAGAAGGATTCGAACCAGATGGAGTCAGTTTCACCGCAGCACTTACTGCTTGTAGCCATGTTGGTTTGGTGGACCAAGGGCTCAAATATTTTGATGACTTGAAGAGAGTGCACAAATTATCCCCTAGAATTGAGCATTATGGATGCATAGTAGATCTTTATAGCCGTGCTGGAAGGTTAGAAGATGCATGGAGTGTAATACAGAACATGACCGTGAAACCAAATGAAATCGTCTTGGGATCATTATTGGCTGCTTGTCGGACTCGTGGAGATGTTGATTTAGCTGAAAGGCTGATGAACTATCTTTCTGATTTGGATCCTAACGTCGACTCAAACTTTGTGCTACTGGCAAATATTTATGCAGCAGTTGGAAGATGGGATGGAGCAAGCCAGGTTAGGAGGACAATGAAGGCCCTTGGTATACAAAAGAAGCCAGGGATTAGTTCAATTGAGATTGGATATAGCATTCATGAATTTGTGGCTTGCGATGGATCTCACATTGAAACTGAGCATATTTATGAAATGCTAGAGCTTCTGTCTTATGATCTTACATTATTTGGCTATGTTCCTGAAGCCACAGTAAGTGATGTGTACGAAAATTATTGAAATGGTAATTGTCAAATTAGACAGACAAGAATGCGCTTATGGGGATGGTATACCCAATGTTTTCAAAATCGAATTAGTTAAAGAATCGGTGAAAGTAAAGAATCGGAGAATAAGGGATTCTATCGGAGTCGAACCGATTAAATAAAAAAAAACTGGTATATATATATATATATATATATATATATATATATATATATATATATATATATATTTTGACATTTATTATATATATAAAAAAAATAAATATAATTTTTTATATATTATTTTTAATAAAT
>CANXYC010764069.1:0-14816 GCA_948193065.1 Aleurites moluccanus | reverse complement strand
CCTTTTCAGGTCAGAAGTAGAGCTGGTCCAAGATTTTTTCATCAGTGGATCCAGTTGTGTTTTAATAATTTAAATATTGAACTTGTATATATTCCTTGTATATATTTTAGATGCTCCATGGATATGTAAATTATTGGGATGCCTATACTTAGTATGGTCTGTAATATTATTAGTTACTAATATATAATATAAATGAGATTTGTTGAGATCAAATATCATCATAGATGATGACAGATAGACTAATTATATGGATATAGATATGTTATAGCAGGTGATATTTACAGGTTATAGAAAATTTCTACGAATGTCCGTAGCCTTATGCTGTTCCTATATTATAGGACCATCTTGTTCCAAAATTGGGACGTGACAAGTTTGGAAAGAAAAGGAAATTGTCACTAATATATATAGGGCTATTTGAGATACTGGATAGAGTTTGGAATGTGTCCTATTACTTAGCTCTTCCTCTGAGTTTAAGCCACGTGCATCCTATTTTCCATGTATCCATGTTGAGAAAATATTTGTTAGATCATTCTCATATCCTTCCAGCTTAAAGTATTGAAGTAGATAAAAATCTAGTCGTATGAAGAATTTCCAGACAATATTGTTGATTGACAAGTGAGACAGTTAAGGAATAAAGAGATTCCAATGGTGAAAGTGCAATGGAGGGACTACGTAAGTGAAAAATGCACTTGGAAAAGTGAATTCGACATGCGATAGAAATATCCTCACCTATTTGTTATTTAAGGTTAGTAAAATTTTAAATTAGAGGATGAATTTATTTTAAGGGGAGTAGAATATAATAATCCTAATTAAATTCTAAAACGATTAAGGATAGTTTTAATAAACAAGAATCGGTAGTTGAATTTTTATAAAATTTAGGAAGTACATTACTTAGAAATGATTGTAGAATACCTTAATTAGATGGCTTAGCATCATAAGAAAAATAATTAGGGGATTAAACAAAGTTAAAAATGGTGCTAATTAATTAAATCAATTAAAAAATTTAAAAAGGAAAACCTAGAAAACCTAAGATTGGACACTCTCTGGTGTTCAATTTTTAGTAAATTTCAAAGTAGTCTTTTATCTGATTTTTCTTCACACACCTAAAACTAATGAATAATGGATAAGCTAAAAATAGAATTGAGTGAAATTGGTAAAACTTAAATGCTTAAGTAGTAAATAGAAGAACAAGAAGTGAAAAATGATAATTTGGTAAATTTTGAGAGATAAATTAAAAAGATAATTTGATTAATTTAAAAAAAAAATATACATAATAAAATAAAAAAAAATAGGCTAGGTGGCCTTCCACTCCACTAATAAAATTGGGATTTATTATTATCATTATTTTAATTTATATTCACCAACATTAGGCTTTCATCCATTCCAATTTTTTTTCTTTCAAATTTCTTTTTTCAAAATTCTAATTGGTTAGAAACTAATATTAATAAATATAAAAAGAACCAAAAGTTCATTATCTTCTCATGGTTGGCCGAAATTTAAGGGGAGTTTCTTCAAAAAAAATTTATCATCTCTTCTTCCATAAATTACTCTTCCATTATCCTAATTCACAAGTTTCCCATCAACTAACCTTCTTTTCTTCATTAATTTTGTTGGAATCTTACTAAAAGTTAAAGAAAATTCTTTAAAATTTCCAAGAGGTAATACTTTTATCTAGATTTATAATTAAATTTTATAATATTTAGTGATAGATTAGAGGTTTATGCAGTGAAAGAAAGAGAAGTTATAAGTAAATTTTTGAAATTCTGAAATTTTTATATCTTGATAGAAAGTTGAAGGCTAGTTTTTGAAACTTTAGAATTAGATTTTGAAAATTCACAAAGCATAAAAGTTATAGATACATATATGTAAAAAATATGTCTTTAAGGAAGTTTTATCAAATTCTTACCTTATAAAGAGATATGAGTCATTGAATATT
Source organism: Aleurites moluccanus (assembly GCA_948193065.1). NCBI lineage: Eukaryota > Viridiplantae > Streptophyta > Magnoliopsida > Malpighiales > Euphorbiaceae > Aleurites > Aleurites moluccanus. Next base: position 12,880 of record CANXYC010764069.1, on the reverse strand, counting down.
GTTGGCTCATGTTAGGATTTAGACTGAGAAACTCTACTATGATTTGTATTTTGAGGACCTTAAGGTCAAAATCAAAGAAAACTTAAAATATGAAAAAATATTTTTCTGTGTCTTACTAAATTTTAATAAAAATATAATAGCATTTGGATAACTGCACATTGAGTTATAAATGAAACAGTAGATGTTATTCAGATAAAATTGACAGGACATATTTCAAGATGTAGGGCGGACTAAGAAATTCACTATAATTTGTATAGTACTTAGAAAAATCTGAATTTTTAGTATGTTAAACCTTCATATATCTAGTTTAATTAGAAGAAGGAATTAAAGTAATTAGATGAGTATAACTAGAGATATTAATAAAGGAATTTAGACTGTCAGAAATTAAGTTTTAGGTTTTGAGAGAGAGAGTTACAATTTGATTCCTATTGCATAAAATTAAGATAAATTGAGTATTAAAATATTTGAATTGGCTTTGTAGATACAAAGGATAAAGGAGAAAAAGATAAAGTAGTATACCATTCCTTTTGTTTGTATTAAAAGTGAAGTGTTGGGGAACTTGAAGCTAGAGTTAGAAAGGTGAGTAATGTATATGTCATTTTGCTTAAAATTGAATCCAATTGAAATTATTAATATTTTCTTGATTGATACCTTTAATAGCCAAATCATTATATAATCTTCATTGTTTTACTATTGCTTCAAATTATTCATTAAACATTTTAATTTATTCATTGAATATATTGAAATTGATATTGTATCTTTGATCTATTGTAATTGTGAACCCTGAATTGAAATCCAATTTGATATTATAAATGACAGACATACTCATCTGATGGAGTATGATAACAATTTCATTAGATATTGTGCACAGTAAGACTTTTATAATGAACCCCAGTTGGGAGGGGTATTCTCACACATACAGTCTGATCAGTTATATGAGTGATAAGCATTCTATCAGCTGTAATCTCTGCTTTTATACAGAGATTATAAATCTGTTATTAAAGTGAACCACTTATTAACACATTTATATGTTGATTACCTTATCTTGAATATTGCATTGTAATCATAACCGAGATTCTTGATTATATATCTTATGTATATCCAAATTAGTATTCATCACTAATGGTTATATTAATTTATTACTTTTTATTGTTGCTTATAAGTGAAGTGATATATATATTACTCACTGAGATTTTATCGCATTCTTTTAATGGTTTATTATTTTTCAGGGGATCGGTAGATAGGTGCGGTTCCAGTTTTATCTTCTTCAACTGCGAACCTTACATATTTATGTATTGCCTTCAAATTTTGATATTTTATTTTGTAGATGATCCATGGTTTATAAATTGGTTAACTAATATTTTGATATATGTAAATATTAAATGCTATACAAATGATAATAAATAATGACATAAGTATATGAACATATATAAGGAAATAATTTATTGAATATCTATAATGAAAATGATGTGAATTTTGATTTGGAAATTAATAAAGTTTTAAGAATGAAATTTTCCTTTGAAGATGAAGGTATAAGGATGAAAATATAGGAAGTGTATTTCTTCTGCAGGTTCTGTTGTTGGGATTTAATAAAGAGAGAAACTTTGATCATGAGTAATTATTAGAAAAACAGAGGAAATTATATCAAAATTTTTGAAAAATTATTTATTGAGATTCTACGAATTTAGGTGATCTTATACATTTCCAATCCTGAAAACCGTCACATCTTTTGAAGTGAGGGATGTGACACATAAAATTATAAAAATTTTTTTTTTGCAGATTCTATTGTTGGAATTTAATGAAAAGAGAGACTTTAATCATGAGTAATTATTAGAAAAACAGAGAAAATTATATCAAAATTTTTGAAAAATTGTTTATTGGGTTTCTACGAATTTAGGTGGTTTTATGCATTCTCAATCCTGAAAACCGTCACATCTTTTGAAGTGAGGGACATTACATATAAAATTATAAAAAATATTTTTTTATAATATATATTATTATATGAAAAATTCAACCCATACATTATACTGGTAAATCTCTAATTTTTTAATATTTAGATACCATTAAAAAAATATTTAATAATATTTAAATTATAATTAAATTAGATATGTAATAAATATCTAAGATATATTATAATTATATTATATATTAAAAAATATGATAAATAAAAATATATTTATATAAAATAAATAAATTAAGAAATATTAATAAACAAGTATATTATTAAAATAATCATTCACTCCAAAAAATAAATCTGATTCGGCGGAATCACCTATTATTGGGCCGATTTTTTTTTATTCAAATGACGAGTTCGGTCTAATTTGTAAAACACTGGTTCTTTCTTTTCCTCTTCCTCCATGGGCTCCACAGTTTTGATGATATTCGTGGAAGATGGTAGGAAAAGGAAAACATAATCATTACATATATTACTTTCATTGACTCAAAAATAATCTCGTAGTTGCTAACTATGGCTGCTCCTTCTTCTTCTTCTTCCAATTCTTGGAAATACGATGTGTTCTTGAGTTTCAGAGGCAAAGAAACCCGCACTAACTTTACGAGTCATCTCTATCAAGCTCTTTGCAGCAAAGGAATCAACGCTTTCATCGATGACAGAATTGAGAGAGGAGAAGAGATCACATATGCTATTGTTGATGCGATTAAAGGTTCAAGGATTTCTATTGTCGTTATCTCTCAAGATTATGCTTCGTCTTCTTACTGTTTGGATGAATTAGCGATGATGATTGCTTGCAATGAATCCAAAGATCATGTGGTTTTCCCTATCTTTTATAAGGTAGATCCAGTAGATGTGGAAAACCAGAGTGGCAGATTTGGGAAAGCATTGGAGAAACTCCAAACTCAGTTTGTTGGGAAGTTGGAGAAGCTGAATAGGTGGAGAGATGCTCTAGTTAAAGTTACTAAATTGTCTGGGTGGCCCTTGGATAATGGGTAATTCTGTTACACTTGGTGAATTATTTTTACGCTTGCCAATTTTTTCTTTTTGATTTTATGTTGTTTTGTGTGATATTAAAACAATAATTTGAACTACCATTATCAGAAGACCTAGCCCAAAATTTTCCAGAATGTAAAAAAAGAATCCATATAACCGACCTAATTAATTTTAGGATTAAACATTAATTTTAGGATTGAAGATTAAGTTGAGTCGAGTTATATGTTATTTTGTGTGATATTAAAACAATGGCTAAATTATGAAATGGTGAAACATTTTAAAATTCAATTGAAAATTTACGAGGGTGCTAGTTTTATGAACCAATCCATTTGCTTAGTTCAACCTTAGTTGTAAAAGTTCAGTTGATTTATCATTTATTCAATTGTGCCTATCCTATGAGCTGAAGTGAAGTTTTCACTGATAACAAATAAAACTAATTGTTATCAGTCTATATATCTTTGTCTGAGCGTTGCTTATTATATTCACATTTGGCAGGGATGAGGCTAAATTTATTCAGAGAATTGTTGAAAATGTCTCGAAGAAACTGAACCGCAGATTGTTACCTGTTGCTGAACACCCTGTTGGATTAGAATCTCATGAACAAGTGGTGATACGTATGTTAAACATTGGGTTAAGAGATGTTCGCATGGTGGGGGTATGTGGAATCGGTGGAATAGGCAAGACTACTCTTGCCAAAGCCATTTACAACAGAATTGCTAATCAATTTGAAGGCAGCTGCTTTCTTGAAAATGTTAGAAAAACATCAGAGCAATATAGCGTTGGTCAACTACAAGAAACCCTTCTTGTTGAGATATTAGGAGATAAAAATGTATTGGTGAGGAACTTTGCTAGAGGAATCAATTGTATAAAGGAGAGATTAGGCAGTAAAATGGTTCTGATTGTTATTGATGATGTGGATAATGTGGACCAATTGAAAAATTTAGCTGTACTAAGTTGTTTTGGGGCAGGAAGTAGAATCATCATCACAACTAGAGATGAACGGTTGTTAGTTGAACATGGAGTTCAAAGAATACATAAGATTAATGAATTAAGTTCTCATGATGCACTTGTGCTTTTCAGTTGGTATGCATTTAAGAAACCCCAGCCTGCAGAAGATTATGTGGGGCTTGCACAATGTGTAGTAGATTATGTCAATGGTCTTCCTTTAGCTCTTGTTGTGTTGGGCTCTTTTTTGTATAAAAGGAAGGTGCCTGAATGGGAAAGTGAAATTGCTAAACTGAAACAATGTCCCAACAGACAGATATATGAAATACTTAAAATAAGCTATGATGGCCTGGACAATAATGAGAAATCCATTTTCCTTGATATTGCATGTTTCTTTAAAGGGATGGACAGAGATGTTGTGATGAAAATTCTAGATGCATGTTATTTCAACCCAGGTATTGGAGTACAAGTTCTCATTGAGAAGTCCTTGATAAGCATAGAAAACAATAAAGTACAGATGCATGCTCTACTACAATCAATGGGCAGGCAAGTTGTTTTCCAGGAATCTTCTAAACCTAACAGGCGTAGCAGATTGTGGTTTCATGCTGATGTTCTTGAGGTATTGACAGGAAATATGGTAAGGTTCACATGTGTAAAGCATTTTTCTTCTATTCTCTATGTTGAGATATTAAGACTAACAAACTTCTCGCAAGAGATGTATTTTCCCTTCTCTTTCACAACAAATCTGTATAGTTTGACTAACTTCTAATATATTATATGTTTACTTATACTTTGGGTTTTTAGGGAACGGATGACATTGAAGGCATATTGCTAGACCTCCCTGAACCTGAAGAGATAAATTTGAGTGCTGAAGCTTTTATAAAGATGAAAAGACTTCGAATACTGTTAATCCGCAATGCACATATTACAGGAGGCCCTGTGGATCTCCCTAATGAATTAAGGTGGCTTGAATGGCCTGCATGTCCTTTGCTATCAATACCATCTGGATTTTGTGCAAGAAAGCTTGTTGGACTCAACATGCATCGTGGCTGCATCAGGCAATTCGGGGAGGGATTCAAGGTAATATAGTTGCTCGATATTTCTTTCTATTGATTATATGACAACATTCTTAGTTACCACACACACACACACACACACACATATATATATATATATATATATATACACACTGATTTTACTTCTATGTTTTACAGAATTACAATTTGAAATTTATGGATTTGAGAGATTGTGAATCCCTAATAGAAACGCCAGAATTCTTAGTCATCCCAAATCTTGAGAGATTGAATCTTGGAGGTTGTTCAAATTTAGTTAAGGTTCATCAATCTGTTGGGTATCTGGATAAACTTGAATTTTTGAGCTTTGAGTTCTGCTTTAACCTAAGGAGTCTTCCTGGTAAGTTCAAATTAAGATCTCTTCGAAAGCTTCTTCTTACTGGCTGCACAAAACTTGAGGCATTTCCAGAGATTGTGGGAGAGATGAAATGGCTAGAAAAAGTTTCTCTAACTGGGACAGCAATAAAAGTTATTCCTCCATCAATTGAAAATATCACTGGACTTAAAGTCTTAACTGTGACTTATTGCAAAAACCTCACCAATCTTCCAATTAGCATTTATAGGTTGGGGCATCTTAGGCATCTATTCCTTGAAGATTGCTCAAAACTTGAAGAGTTTCCAGTGACTCATAATAGCCATTCCTTATTGGGATTTCCTATGTTAAAATGTCTGGATCTAAAAAATTGCCATCTATTGGGAGTCAATTTCCTAATGGAGCATCACTGCTTCTCAATGTTGAAAGATTTGGATCTGTCGGGAAATGATTTTTCCAGTCTTCCTCCGAGCATTTGCCTACTTAATAACTTGAGGAGCCTCAAATTATCCAAATGCAAGAATTTAAAAGAAATTCCAGAGCTTCCAATGAATATTAAGAGAGTAGAAGCAAGAGATTGTGAATCACTGGAAAGATTTTCACAATTAGCAAGGGTATTTAAATGTAATAAAGAGGAAGGCCGAAGCAGACTTCATGATATTGACTTCTCCAACTGCCATAAACTTGCTGAAAATGAGGGAAAATTTTTGGACAATGCATTCCTGAGTAAGGTTAGCTTTCCTTCAAAATTTAATAGTGTTTATCATTGGTTCTTCCTCCAGCTCTTGCTGTCTCTCCTACAAAGGTGTATTTGTGCATTCGTGCACATGCAGGCGCACAAATTCATTTTGTGAAGTTGAACCAAATGCCTTTCTGAACTTATTTTCTCTTTGCTTTCTATTGTTTGTTAGTACTATCATTAATCTGGTGATTTCCATGTAACAGAAATTTCGTCAGGACCTTCGAATTGAAATATTTCTCCCAGGAAGTGAGATTCCAGAGTGGTTCAGCCATCACAGTGAAGATAATTCATTATCTTTCCAAGTACCTTCAAATATGTGCGAGAAAATCAGAGCAGTAGTTCTCTGTGCCATTTTAAGTATAAAGGATGGAGGGGCAGCAAATATATCACGTGAACTTTTCATCAACGGTCAGAATGTGACAACATTTTCAAGACAGTTTTTTTCATTGGAGTCAGATCATGCGTGGTTGTACTATCTTCCATGTCGATTTATTAGGGGCCTGCATCTATTGCAGAATGGTTCAGCTCACTTTGAAATTTCATTTAAACTTCTAGGAGCATCAATAGGTTCAAACCTGAAAAAGTGTGGGGTATATTTGGTTTGCAAGCGAGATGAGGTAGTGGAAGATCCAAGTGTTAGTCGATCCTTGAGTTGTCAAAAGGAATCACTGTCAGTTGATCTTAAGAGAAGTTGGTGTGATAACGACTTGGAACACAGTTTTAATTCAAAGACGATGAAGAGGACAACTGAAGAGTCTCCATTGGTTGGCAACCATCCTGAGTTTAACTTTGAGCCGCCTCCAATGCCATTCACCACTAGTGAGCGTCAGGGGAAACACTGGCTTTCATTATCTTTGCAGCCCGTGGGCCAAATGACTAGCAATCCAATTTGCTCCAGAAGTGTAGAGGATAAGGTTAGGCTTGTGTCAGTAAACAAAATTGACGAGCCAGCAAGTGCCTCCCAGTCGCAGCACCTTGACTTAGAATTGCATGCGTCCCCACAGAGGAAAGAGAAGCATATATTGACATTCAACGGTTATGATAACGAGTCTGAACTTCCACCTTAATACTGCAGCCAATGGTTATGATGACTCAGGATCCAGTGAGCTTCAAAGAATCAGAGAATTTGCAGGCACAACTGTCCGTTGTTGCCAGCAATTCACTAGTAGGCATCAAGCATTGGTAAACAATTTTTTGTACCACTAGTATCCTTAGCACTTAGCATATTGATTGGGAAGCTACCAAGATTAATGCTGCAGCTGCTTTCCATCCAGCATAGTTTCATGTTCCAGTTCATGTGATTTATTTGTTGAGGTTTGATGCTTTATGAGAGAATTTTCTGATGACTGAGGGGACTCTTGATTTCCAGCTTTTACAACACCAAGTACCTTGATTTCCCTCTCACTGGTATGGCCCTTTTCTATTTTACTTAACGCTCAAGTGATAATTTAAATGCTTCTTGGCTATAGCATGATAGTGTGGTGGAGGTGAAGTATGGTCATATATGTATAATGCTGCAATTATTTGCTATGTTGTATATAATTAATTATGGTCAAATGTTGAGATGGGTGTTTCAAAAGATAATTAATTATCTTTTGAAACACCCATGTCAACATTTGTTGCTTGTTATTTTTGAATATATGTGTGTGTATGTTTGTTGATAAAAGAAAATTTTATTTACATATAATAGGTACAATTTGTCATTTTATTTATGAAGAAAAATTGAATGTCCTTTTCGGTCATTTATAGTCCAATTTTGAATTACCAGATGCTTTACCATTAATTATAATTTCTGTCCACCAGTTGCCAGTTGCTGGACGCTGCCACAAGCTGCCTAAACCAAAGAGGTCCCAACACTCCTAAATTGTTAGATTTGATTTTCTTATGTTGCTTGATCTATTTTAACAGTTCAATTGTTTGGAGAAACATGTTATGAAAGATCATACAATTTATGTGGATACCAAGCATTGAGTTTTGTTCATATCCCTAACAGAACCTGTCCTGAATAGGGAAATCTATTACTGTTTTGGTGCAATGTAGAGAATAAAACACAAGTGGAATCGATTCTCTTAGAATTTCCTCCCAAATTTTGCAGTGTAATTCCTTTTGATTCTCTTATTTTATTATTAAGAATAGTTGGATTGGCTCTTAAATTTGCCTATGAATAATTGAAAGTACTACTAAAAAAAACCATCATAATCAAATTTTGAGTCCTTGCATTGGTTTCAATACTTATTTTGGGAAATTTATTCCACAAGGTTTAGTATTATTATTATTATTATTTTTCATAATTATATTAATTAGAAACACTTAAATTAGTAATTAAGAAAAGAGTAAAAAAGCCATAGACATGATAAATTATAATTAATTAGGATAGTCAGATAATACTTATAGATTTTGAACTTAATATTTTAGGGTATTATTTACTATAGTTTGGACCATTATTAGCATATTAAAAATGTTTTTAAATTTAAAAGAAAAGAAAATAAATAAGATAAAATGACATAACTGTATATAATATTAAAGTGGTCACAATGATCTCCCTAAATGATAGTCACCCTGGTTTTCATCCACAATTTTTTTAGTAAGCGTAAAAGCTTATCTTATTTTATTGAATTAAAAATATTTCTTTTATTTAAAATTAAACTAAATATATAAATTTATCATTATTAATTAGTTATCCTTATGTTGATTGGATTGTTATAATATGATATGATAGCTACCTATTCATAGTTTTACATTTATATTTTAAATTCTGAAAAACAAAAGTTCTAAGAAATAATTATACTAGTATAAATATCCAATTTTATGGCAATTATATTCTATTATATCAATTTTTTATTTATTTAATTTTTTCATTCATCCTATCCATTAAAAAATATGATACATTTGTTTTTCATATTTTATATAACATAGTTGTTTTAATTTTTTTTCTATGTATAATTAATATAGGTTGAATGAAAATTAATTATTCTTTAATAAGCCAACAAATTTGATGTTATGTTTGACTATGCCTCGTAAAATTATCCTAATTTTATTATTTTATATTTTTTTAATCTTTTAAATTGATTAAAAATTAAGAAAAAGTACATAGGTCAAATCTGAATGGTGAAGTGCATTTAATCAGGTTTTTGATGTTTTGGGTCCAAGAGAATTTTGCTTTGGAGAAAGCATTATAAGGATTTAGAAAAGGAATAGAAGTGTCATGTATTTTTTGTGAATTAGGCAAATAACTTATTCCTATAAGAAATCAACTTCGTTGTTAGGCATTAATTAAGGCAGAATCAACGACAATTCAACAATTTTGTCCTCTTTGTTCACAAAACATGTTCAAAGGTCTAATTTGTCATCATTTGGCATTATGGGTTGTGAACTACTTCTATGTTGAAGTTGCTTTAAATAATTGTCTAGCTAGTCTTTCTTATCTTCATGAATCTTTTTACAATATTCTGCATGAAAAGCATACCAAGAAGCATATTTTTTAAAGGGATGCCACAATTTAACAACGCCATTTCTTTTTCTCTTGAAATGCTCAAAGTTGATGTAGTCTTCAAGATGGTCAAACAAATATTTATAGAAGGAAAATAAATAAAATTTGTAGACTGAGACTTACGGAAAAACTGTGAGGTAAGTTTTTGAGGAATGATTTGTCTTGATAACATAAGGGCGATGAAGAATTAGGGTAGTCTTGAAGTTGGAAGATTCTTATCAAAGCAAAATTATACATCTCGGTGTTAAAAAAAATCTTCCCATTCTTCAAGTGGTTTGAATTATTTCAAAAAAGTAACCAAATGAAGATTTGTTTCAGGATCATGCTTGAGTTTGATGATATTATTGAGAAACTCAAAAGTTTGTATTTGGACAGCTATATGATATAGATGATAGAAATATCAAAGAAAACAAAGAAATTTTGAATCTACTATAAAATCCACAAAAATATAAAGTCTAAGAAAAGGATTTGTAGGATGAATGATAGATTTTTTTATGAAATGATGTCCATACTTTCTTTTTAAGAATGACTGATATTCAAAAATTTGAGATTTTGCCTGAGAGTTCAAAGCTTTGTGGAGATATTAGTTTTCACTTTTGGCGGAAAACTTTCAAGGAGGAAAGGTAAATAACCAAAAGATGATGGTGAAATTATTGATGCCATAAAAACTAATGGAATAGCTCTAAAAGGATTAACTATTAAACATGAAATACTTTTTGGTCTTGAGAGAATCTAGAATCAGGTTGTTATATCCTTTTATGTGTTTAACATCAAATTTATACTTGTTAAATTATTCTTTACATTTGAGTAATTGTGGATGAGGAAAAATATTTCCCTTGAAATGAAGCATTTTTAGAGAAGCATCATGAAAGTGAAATTAGAACAATCCATGATGAAAGTAAAATTATGACTAATTAGGAGAAATTCAAATTTCTTGATTCCATTTTTTACTGCCAAAATTGTTTTGAAGGTGGAATGATAATGACATTTAGAATCTCTGAATTTTCCACTGCCATAAGCACATTTATGTCATTTTCCTTCTCTTTCCTTAAGGAGGATGACACTCTAATACTGATCGCTAGAATTTCATCTGCAAAAAACTTTTTTCAATAGAGGGAATTTGAAGAGGTGGCAAGCTTTGCAATTCCTTTTTCAAAAGCTTGACAGTAGTGGTTTGCTTAACAGTTGTGGTTTGCTTTTATATCCAAGGAGGATAATCTTTTTTTAGCATATGTCTTAGTGGATTTTCTTTTTTGATGAAGTGGGGAACAAAATCTCTAAGATATTTTGCAATTCCAAGAAATTGCAATATCTGCTTGTAAGTAATATTAACGTCAGGAAATTTGAGCAATTTTGAAGCAATATGTGGACTAGGATAGTATTATCCATTTTTGAACACCAGTCCTAAAAAAAAGTGATTTCTTCTTTGGCCAAGTGTATTTTTATGGCAAAAAACATGAAACCAAATTGCTTTCTCAGGGATGAGAAATGAATTACTGATGTGTTTGGATATTAGGGGAGAAAAGTAGAATATCATCAATATAGACAAAAGAGTTTTGCAAAAGAGGTTCATTTATTTTTACCATGGCCTTTTGAAAAAAACATAATGTTACCTTTAGTCCAAACAACATCACTGTCCATTGATAATGATGATTGGGAATACAAAAAGATGTTTTGTATCGATCTTTAGGCTGAAAGCCTAATTGCTAAAATCCTACCATGAGATCAAATTTGGAAAAAAAAATTAGCTAAGGTTAAATAAGAAAACAAGGAGGAAATTTTTGGTAATAAAAATTTATCATCCTTTAAGAAAATGATTTAAGGCTGATAACAAAGACTAATCTTTTCTTTTTTCCGAACTTCTTCAACTCTTTTATTGACATAGAAAGCCTGCCATGACTAATCTAATGTAGTATTTTCAATGAGTCCATATGATAGGAGTTGTAAACATTCATCAATGATTAATTGAAGGTTTGAAGGAGACATTCCCCAAAGAGTAGCCTTTGTAGGGTTTATATCTATATTTTGTTTAAAGGGTAAATAAATAAAAAATCTTGATTTTTCCAAAGAGGCCGGTTATGTTTACACAAGAAGTCAGTATGACTGTCTGCAAAACAATATTGAATTAGATCTTATTTAATGGAGTCAAATGACTTGTAAGAAGAGGGTTGGTTGAGAAACAAAGAAGGAATTAATGTAAAAGGCTGAAAATATTTCTTAAACCTTATTATATTAGGTAATATTTGCAAAGTTATCAATTTCTAGAAAACATCAAAACCAAGAACCATATCTTTGTCTAGTAAATTATATCCCAAACATTGCTCCCAAATTGAAGATCTTGATAAAAATTGAATTTTAACCGGAGCTTTTATGATATAATCCATACTAAAAAAAAAATTCATCTATAGTTTTAAATATTCCTTGTGACGTTTCTAAAATTTTTGATGAAAAACTATTAAATTAAGCATTGTATGATGAACACATATGTCCATGAAAGCAACAACTTTAATAAGCTTAGAATACTTTTCTGGGAAGAGTTGCACATATTGGATGAATAGTTTTTTTCATTGAGTAATCAGGTGAGACTAAATAAATGAGCTTATAAATATCTTCTTCTTCATTGAAATAATCTTGAATGGCAAATAAACTGTCAGGAGATTCAGCTTCATCTTCAGAGAACCATGATTCCAAATCAATCTCTTGAAGGTCAATTTAAGTAGCTTGTTGAATACTTTAAATATGCTTTTAAGCTTGTTGAGGTTGGATAGGACAATATTTTACAAAATGACATCTTCTTCCGTAAATATAACATTTGTTTGACTTCTTTCCTTTATATCTTCTTTTTCTTAAAGAATTGATATCTACGAGAGGACTTCTTTGATGATTTATTGTGATGGCCTTTAACTTTGAATAAATGCTTCTTTTTCTTTGATGGAAAAACATAATCTTTGGAGTTACACTTAATATAAAGATATGGTCTATTACATGCTTGCTTGGATGCTAGATCTTTATGGTGTTTCAAAATTTGTTTGAGGAATTTATAAGTATCACAAATCTTTGAAAGAGAATAAAGTATAGTATGATTAATTTGTTCTAAAGTAAAAACATTTAAGTTTTTTCCTTTATCTTGAAAAGATATAATGAATAGTAATTACTAAAGTTTCAAGAAGAGATGAGATAAAGGCTTGTTTTAAATCAAGATTGGTTTAGCCATGCGATACATTGAATTTTTTAGACATATTTTGCAAATGTTTATCAAGATCTTTTTTTTTTTTTTTTTTTTTTTTTTTTTTGATATAAAAAACAAAAATAATTAATTAAAATTTTTTATTTTTTTAAAATTAAAAAAAAAAAATTACCACAAAAATAA
>CANXYC010764048.1:0-35696 GCA_948193065.1 Aleurites moluccanus | reverse complement strand
GATTAAATAATTAAAAATTAATTTTATTTATTTTAATTTTTGAAAAGTATAGTTAAATAAAAATTAATTATTTCAATTTAATAAAAAGTAATTTTAAATTAAAAATAATATTTTTTTAAATTTTAAATAAATAAAATAATTAATTTTTATTTAGTTATTAATTTATTTTATTATTTTATATTTTTAATTTAAAGAAATATTTTTTTTGTAAATAAATAAAATTTTAGGGACTAAATTATAATTTACCAATTATTTTTTTAATCCTTGTGGGACCAGAGAGAAAAGTCAACGGTTAAAAGGTCAGAATTATAAATTTTAATAACGTTAGGGTCAAAATTATATCTCGAAAAACATTAAATACTAATGTGCTCCTGGGACTAAACGGCATGGTCAAAATTATATCTTATCCCTTTAAAAAATATTTTTAATAATAAATAAAATAAATTTTTTATTAGAAAAAGTGGAGCCCATAAGAGAAGAGAAAAGCTTAGTAAAGTTTATAATATAGGATGTTATATATATATATACATATTTATAGGCTTTATACATTTATTTATAATTCTAACTCTACTTTTTTTAATTAATTTTTGAATTTTTTATTTAGTTTAATTAATAAAAATAATATATCTAATCATTTAATTTTTTAAAATTAATATATAATATTTATGTCATTAATTATATATACATATATTTATTTAATTTTTTATAAGTATAAGAACTTAATATTTTTTACAAATAAAAAATTAAAAAATTCAGCTTCATCATTTTTAAATAGGATTATGCTTAGGCGGTGTTTGGTAAAATTAAAAATTAAGTACTGAAAATTTAACCATTAAATGAAATAAGTAATATAATTTTTAAATTATAAAAATATTTAAAAATTTAATCACTTATTGTATTTAAAATTTATACAAATTTTAAGTTAAAAATTTTAATTTATTATTTTAAGTGATTTTTAGTTTAATTAAAATTTTTAAAATAAGTGTTTCTTATTAAGATAATCTCACATTAATTAAAAATAAAAAATATAAAAATTTAATATATGATTTAAGATTATTATCTAATCGGTTAATTCTAACTTTTTAATAATGATAGAACTCAATATTTCAATATGTTAATGTTTTTTATTTATATAAAAATTAAAAATTTAATATTATTAAATAATTTAAAATAATTTTAGAAATTTTAATTTTAAATACTAAACATTGTCAAAACCTCCTTAATATTTTTATTTTGTTATATCCTTATATTTTAAATCTTTTACGGGTTAAAAATGGTTTATAAAGTTAAAACATAAAACATATTTTGAGAGGTAAATGTCTCATAAATAGATATTTTATACTAAACAAGATCTTAATGAAACTTGATTCATTTCTTTATTAAATTGATTAATTTTTTTCTGGTAAACTTCAAACTGCAAGAAACAACTTACCAAGCCAAGAAACTCCAGACCTATTGAACTGTGAAAAAAAAAGAAGAAAAAGAAAATATCTAATCACTAGCAAAATCTGAAATATTAATTTAACCATCAAAAGAAAATAGAAAATAGAATTGATTTTTTTTTTTTTATTTTTACAGTTGATTTAGTTGTTATTATTCTGATTTTAATTTTCCCTATCACATATACTTTTATAGTCTCCAGTCTTCACAAATCTCAAGTGTCCACACTTCAAGTTCTTTGCCCAATTAATATTGTATCAACAGTACTTATGCATTTACTAGAATTGGTTGAGTTATAGTATATTAGTTTAGTCCACATAATGAATTTACCTTGTTTACGGACCAGGTTTGATTACTCTGAAGAAGTATAATAGTTTGATTCATTTGTATTCTGTTTCACTTGGAACTCGAATAAAATACATAATAATTTTATATAATGACCTGTCTAAACCGATTCTACATTATTTTCAGGAGTAAAAATAAAAAAAGGAAATAATAATAGAGTCCAAACTCTATCTTTAACAGGCCTAATTGTACCATATCAATACTTGGCTGAATTTGTGCCAATCCTTTAATCTGTTGCCAAAACAAAAAGGCAAGTGTCACTCACAGTAGCAATGTCACGTCCTCCTCCTTGATCTGATCCAAAATGTCAACATTCTTATTCTCTTCTTTTCTTGAAAAAAAAAAAAAACAAAAATTAAAAATCTAAAACCTTTGCATTCTTTTTCCTTTTTTCTCCAAATTGCT
The DNA here is from genome assembly GCA_948193065.1 of Aleurites moluccanus. NCBI lineage: Eukaryota > Viridiplantae > Streptophyta > Magnoliopsida > Malpighiales > Euphorbiaceae > Aleurites > Aleurites moluccanus. The sequence continues at coordinate 33,506 of CANXYC010764048.1, read as the reverse complement.
GCAGAGCTGCACTGGGTATCAATCAACAATCAAGAATTGAAAACAAGAAGAAATGGGAAGGATCTTTGTGGTGGAGTTAGAGGGCAGGTCTTACAGATGCAAGTTTTGTGCTACCCACTTAGCCCTTCCTGTTGATCTGGCATCAAGGGTAAGCTGAGCCATTTAATTAGCTTTTCCCACTTTTTCTTTTTCTTCATATTATTGTGTACTTTAAATCTTTAGCATTTAAGATGAGGAAAACAAAAATTGCAAATTTTAGTACAAAGTTTGAACCTTTGAAAGTATTTGAGAAGGTTTATTAGTGCAATATTTCTTTGAATTGCTGATTCTGTTTAGTTTTTCCATGGATTGTTTAATTCCTTTGGTCTCATTTTTTTTTTATATATATTTGTACAGTCTTTTCATTGCCGCCGAGGAAAGGCATATCTCTTCAATAATGTGTGAGTTCTCTATAGGTTTTGATTGGTAACTAAATTTTTTTATGGATTCATTAAGCTTAATCTTTATTCTATACTAATTATGGTTTTATCTATAACCCACTTATAGACAATTGGGCATTTTTTTGGGGGGACCAAAGTTTCATTTTATTTGATATTCTGAATTTGTTGCCTTAATTGTCTATGAAGCTGACAATTTTCAAGCTATGAACTTTTGTTGAAGTCTTGCTGCAATTATAGTTACTATAATTCATTTTGTTGCATTGGAAAAAAATTACTAGTTTATGGTTCATTTATGAGCATTGAATTATTTTTCTTTACATTTTTTAGTTTTAGTCTGTTGAATGTGATGTGATCCTCCTTGAAAGTCTAAGTTTATATGTTTGCAGTGTAGGCAAAAGAAAATATACATATCTTGAATTTTTAGGTTGGCTTTTTTTTTTTTTTTTCAAGATCATTTTCTTAGTTGAATGAGCTTCATTGTTCAGGTTATTATCTTTATGAACTTGATTTTCATTTATACTTGAAAATTTTAGTCTTGTTATGTGATTCTCTGGGCAAAATTATTTCTTCAGTTCCATAAAGCAGTAGTTATAATGTCTATTCTCGTCTATATTGATCAGTAATAGAGCACTAAAAGCACCAAAAATAGGGTGGAAACTCCAATCCACATATGTGTGTAATATATTCAAGAAAGGCACCTCAAGGGAACAAAAATGAAAACTAAATTCTGGTATCTGGAATCAATTAAAAAGAAAGGTACCAGAAATTTGAAAAGAGGAGTGAGAATTACTTTTCCTCCTATTATTTGGATATTAGGGCGGAAAAGTGAGGAGGACAATTATTTTATCAATAGTATAATCTTTATTTTACCCATATTATTTCTAAATAAAATGAACATATATAGAGTTGTAAATGTAATTTAAAAGATATTTCACCCACTTTCTCTCTAGTCTAGGGAGAAAATGAGTTGTGGGAGGTCATATGACATTTCCTTAACTTTTTTTTTCCCCTTTTCCAAACAAGATATGGAAGACAAATTCTTTTATTTTCACCCTTTATTTTTTTTTTCCTTCCTCATTTTCCCCTTTCTCAAGCATAGTGTTACGGATTGAAGCACTAATATGGATACTGTGGTATTGATTGGCTATTTTCCTTTCTAGTGTACAGATTCTGAAGTTCTTAATAGTCAATTTACTCATTGTTTAATTGTTTTTTAGGTATTTCTTAGCCTATTTGATTATTGCGAAACCATGATTCATTTTTGGCATTAAGCTTTTGTTGCCTAAGTTCCAATATATAAGTTAGAACAAAATGATACGTGTTAGTTTGCTTTAACAATTGTAATTCATCATTCACAGAAAATGGTTTCCTCCATTGTTTTTTTTTTTTTTTTCTCATGATAGCTTCTTCTGCATCTTCTGTTTTAGATCTCATTTTTGTTCTTCTTCGGCTATTCATGAAATCTGAAGGTGCTATTTTTTCAAGCATTATAACAGAACTTTTAGATTGAATATCATGCAGTTGTAGCATTGAAAAAGATATGAGAAGAAAATAAAAATTAGCAGTTCTCATCACAGTGTTCAACCCTTAGCAAAACCTCAAGATTTTTCTGCTAATGCTTCCTCATTCTTTTGTTATTTGAAATTGTCCCAGCTTATTCAGTATAACTCCACAATGGAATTCGTTTGCTTTCATTCTTATAGATATCAATTTTTGTTGCTTGGATAGTGATCACTGCTTTGATAGTAATTATTTTTGCGATGGTTAATGAAAACTATGTTTTTTGTTGGGAAATAGTGCACAAGGACGAAGCTAGAAAATCGATTATAGGTTGGCCTAGAATTAAAATTTTTTATATAAGTGTAAAAATTTTCAGGAAATTAATATTGGGTGGCCGAGACTGTATAAAAAGCTAGACCAATTGAAAATTTTCTATAAACTAATGAGATTTTTTTTTTGGCTTGGGTAGCCCAGGCCTGGCCATCCCTCCGTCCCTGATAGTGCACATATAAATAAGAGCCATTACTCAGATGCAACCAGTAGTTAAAGTTAGCAATGTAATATTACAAAAAAGACTTGCAACATTATTAGAGCTCGTGGATTTTCATACACACAGTCAGATTCGCAGTCATTCCTGAACATATCTTAGTTTCTTGCCTAAAAAAAGAAAAATTTCTTGCCTACAAATATATAGATTGGCGTCTGGCGCTAGGACTTTGTTCTCCTTGAAAATTTCATGTCTCATATCCAAAATGCAATAAAGCTGGTCTCAAATAATAATAATAAAAAAAAAAGAAGCAACAAAACTGCATACCCTGAGTTTGTGATTTCAGGGTGAATGTTACAATTGGAGCTATGGAGGAGAGAATGATGCTTTCAGGAATGCATACTGTGGCAGATATATTTTGCTGCTGTTGTGGACAAATTGTGGGCTGGAAATATGTACTTTCTTTCTCCCTGTCCGCTCCATGCAACACACACACACACGCACACACACACTCGTGACTTGTACATGCCCATCTGTATCTTTCTTTCCCTTTATCTTACATAGTGGAAACTTTTGCTGACTTTGAACATACTTTGTCATTCCCATCCAGGAGGCAGCACATGAAAAGAGCCAGAAGTATAAAGAAGGGAAGTTCGTTCTTGAAAGGTATATCTCTTTGTTTATAAATTTAGATTTATCTCTCACTCCATCCTCTTGACTATACATCAATCCTTGTCTATCAAACAGAGGGAGGATTGTTGATGAGATGGACTTGTCACCGGGAGTCTTTATCGATACTCACGCTGGGATGAGCGACACTGAGGATTCATAAGATATAAGTTCATTTCTGTGAAGTAGTTGAGCAAAATAATATGGAAGTAGGAAGAAAGGGAACTTCCTTTGTACGTATATGTGCAAAACTGTTGAGATGGAATTTCATCATTTTGCTGGATAAATAACATTACTGCTTTGTCATTTTAATGTATGGATGCCTAATCTTGCAGCTAATGAGAGTTTTAAGAATTATGAATACACACAACCATTTTATCTTTGCAATACAATAAAATCTGAACTATTTCATTAAAATTATAAAATTTATAAGTTTGATAGAAAATTCATGAGAAAGTTGTACTTCCATGTAATTTTATTTCAAATAAAGAATGTTAACCTACAAATGTCAACATCTGGATTTTTTTTCTTTTTATCATATCCGACCACCGAATATAAATTTTTTTTTTTTTAACATTGACGAGTAGAAAATTTATTATGAATATATTATTTAAGAGAATATATATTTATAAAAAAAAATATATTTATCATTAAATTATATAAATAAATTATATCGTTAAATTAAGTTAGAATATATATAAAAAAATATATATACACAATAAAATGTAATATATATATAAGAATAATCTAAAAATAAAATAAATTTGATATTTATTTGATTGAAAATACAATATATAAGTAAAATTTACTCTTTACAAATCAGAATGACTACCATTGAACTTTTGTATAGAATTAAAGACAAGTCAATTTAGATAAAGAATACTAAAAATACATTTGTATGGTGTCACCACATGTCGTTTTATTGACATCTACTCCTCCATTTTTTATTATTTGTTGTTTAAGGTTTTATCCACATGACTTATTAATTATATTAAAAATGACTTATTTAACTTTATATTTTTAATTTTATTTTAAATTAAGTTATTATATTTTAATTAAATATTATAAAAATAAAATAAAAAAAAATAGATAAATATTGATTTAAAAATTTAAAATGACAATTAAAAATATAAATGAATGAATTTCTAAAATGACAAATAAAAAAAACAGAGAGATTATGTTATATAATTCCATTGTTTATGGAGAAGGGAACCAAAATTTATTTGTTTTTCATTCTCACGAAATTTAGAGGGTGTATTATAAGATTTTAATGGATTTAAAAAGTAAGAAGTATTCAATAATAATTTTTAAAGATTTCATAAAAGTCAGAGGATATTTAGCTAATATTTAGCAAAATAGCTGTTAATTTTTTAATTTTCAATAGCTGAATTATAGCGTTTAATTATTAACAGCTGTTAACTGCTAGATAGCCAAATAATTTTTATTTATAAACAATTTAAATCAAAGCTTTTTTTAATTTTTTTTTTTTTTAAAAGCTCATACTTTTTTAATTAAATTAATCTCTAAAAATTATATTTAAATAAATAAATAATATTAATATTTATCTTTAATAATTATTAAACATAATAACAGTTAATAACTAATAATAATTTACCAAATACCTACAACAATTAACTGTCAGTAGCTAGTAACTAACCGCTGTTAATAATAACTAACAGTTGATACCAACAGTTAAAATAAACGAAGCCTTTATTAATTGTTTTAAAAAATTTACAAAAATTATAAGATATTCAATTATAATTTTTGTAAAGTATTTAAAAGTAAATATATATTCAAAAAGTCGTTGACATTTATAACTAATAGATTTTCATATATTTTTATTGACTTTTTGTGAAATTATATGAATAAAATTTTTTATTTTTTCTCAAAATTTCAACTGACTTCTTTTTTAAGAAATAAGTTTTGTCTAATAAATTTTTTGTTTCAGTATTTCATTAATTTTTATTTTATTTTTTATGTTATTCATGTTTTTTTCTTTTTTTTATTCATTAAATTTTGTTTTTCATTGAGCCTATTAAATAATTGATCCAATCTTTTATATTGATTTTAAGATTATAAAAATTAATTTCATCTTTACTATTTAATTTTTATACTTTTTCTTAAAAATATAATTACATGCATCCAAATTATATTTGTCTTGAGTTTATTTTCTAAACATTATTTTTTAACCAAACTTGAATCTAATTAATACTTACTTCATAATATCAATTAATATATGATTTAATATTAAAAATTTAATTGTTTGCATAATTTAAGAGTCTACCAATAAAACTAATTTTTTTGATTGAAATCATAAAACAATGAAATAAGATTTTTAATTTTTTTTTAAATAATTAAAATAAAATTTATTTATTAAATTTATAAATTATTGTGGAGCAATGAATAGAGAAATATTAAATATTGTATTTTTAAAATATTATTTTATTAATTTTAATATTTAAATTAAATAATATTATTTAATTAAAAATTTTTATTTTTATTTATTATTTTAAATATTTATTTTTATTAGACAAAAAATATAAATTTATTTCATTTATAAATTTTGTAAAAACTATTAAAGATTCTTGTAAAACTCATTTACTTGAAAAAAAAATCTATATCTTTCAAAAAATAAATATTCAATAAATATCTATAAAAATCTTAAGGACATGTTTGATATTAAATTGTAAAGAAAAAATTAATATTTATATAATTTTTATTTTTTATATTTTTTAATTTTTAATTTCTCTCTATTTCTTTTTAAAATATAGATAAATTTTTATCTTCTTAAAATTTAAATGAAAATAATTTCCCCTCATTTTTTTTTTCTTTTATCTTTCTTTTTAGTTAAACAAACAAACAAATAAAATAATATTCATTTCCTTTTTTTTTCTTTTCTTTTTTCTCCATTTCCGTCAAAACAAACATAGCCTAAATGAATACAATACCCTTTCTATTTCTTCTTCCTTCTTCTTCTTCTTTAATCTTTACCCATTATTAATTTTTCTTTTTCAAATTAAATTTCTTTTTTCGATTTATTTTTATCTTTCATCTTTTTTGTTTTCTTGTTTGATTTTTGGTTGTTGCAGGTTCTTGAAAGATTAGAGAGAAGAAGAGTGAGAAAGAAAAACAAAGGAAGACCCAGATGGGAAAATCTTCTTCTAATAAAAAGAAAACCCCCAAATATTCATCTCAGGTTGCTTCTCTTTCTCTTTTTGTTATTTTCTTGATAAGCTTTTAATTTTTTTGTGTTATTTATTTTTCTGATTCTTGATTTAATTTCGTGTTTGTTTATCTTTTTCTAATTCAATACCTAATTGTATTTTAGGGCTTTAAATGTATATGCTTTTTGCTTTTCTGGGTTGGAATGGTTTTATTTCATTATCCTCAATTTTACTATTAATTTAGGCCATGAAAAAAGATCTTTTCTTTGGGGGCCGTGGCTATGATTTATGCATATTTAGGCTCCAATGCGTGTCTATAGCAAGAACAATCTGTAATAAGAAAGAAATCTAAGCAAATTCAGCCAATGAAGCTTAAGATTTTTTTTTTTGGGTTTACTTTGGGTGTCAATATGTTATAATTTGTTTCTAAAAGATACAATAAAGAGTATCCTTTAATTTCTTATAATGGTGCAGAATAATTTTCCTAAAAATATTGATTCTGATTTTTTTTTTTAATAATCTCAATTCCATTTATATATGTGCCCTAAACTGTATATTTCGCATTTAGGGTCGTGCAAAGAAGAAAAGTAAGACTAGGAGAACTAGATCAAAGAAGCTTCAGCGTCGTGATGATTTAGTTTCTTATTCTAGCAATGATTCGAGAAGTTCAGTGTCTGATTCCTCCAGTTCTGAGGATAAGTACAGAATTAGAAGGGCTCGGTCTCGCACTCGTAAGAATGTAAAGGGGACTAAAAGGAGGGTTCGCTCGTACTCTTCTAGCAGTGAGGAGTCTCATCACAAGAGAAAGCAAAAAGGATCAAGGAGAAATGATGATTCTGAGGTGAGGAAGAGAAGTCTGAGGAAAAAGAAAAAGAAGAAGGTTCAGAGAGATGCAAGTATTACTTCTAGAAGTAGTGGGTCATTGAGTTGTTCAACTTGTTGGAGTTCAAGTAGTAGTAGTGATGAGAGTGAATATGAGAGCCTTAGGGGGAGGTCTGAAAGAAGAGGGAAAAATATAAGGAAACTGAAGAATGTTAAAAGTGGAACTAAAAAGAGGAGATATAAGTCTAGGAGTTGTTCTTCTTGCAGTGGGCATAATGAAAGTATTGATGATTGGAGTGAGGACAAAGTGAGTGGTGGGAACATTTCAAAGCGGCTGAAATCAGTTATTACCCTTACAAAGGAGGACAGGGAGGGAAGAGAATTCACTTGGGATGAACATAAAGAGGAGATGATATGTTGGAGTGAGGACAAAGTGAGTGGTGGGAACATTTCAAAGCGGCTGAAATCAGTTATTACCCTTACAAAGGAGGACAAGGAGGGAAGAGAATTCACTTGGGATGAACATAAAGAGGAGATGATATATGATCATGATGATTACCCATCAAGCAGAAGCAATGACAGTAATGATGGGGGAAATAAGAGTGTGTCCGCTCATCAATCACGTGGTGCTTCTGAAAGGGGAAGGCCCATAGAGATTGAGAGAAGAGAAGATGCTTCTGTTTGTAACACTAAAACCACCAAACTTCCAGACAGTTATAAGGATGGGGATGATCAATATGTGAGAAGTAAACCTGCTTGTGTTAGGGTGGGGACAAATGATGCTGTAGAGGAAAAGAATAATGAGATGTCTGAGGCTACTGGTAGTGTCAATGGTGATGATTTGGAGTCAATTTTAAGACAAAAGGCTTTGGCAAATCTAAGGAGGTTCCGTGGAGGATTCCAGACAAATGCAATGAATGCTGTTAATAAGAAAGATAAAAGTGATGGTCCTTTGAAGTCACTATCCACCCCAAAGGCGGAATTAAGCCAAACTATGTCCTCCCAAGATGATGGTGCTCTAGCAGTTAAGGGAAATTCTGCTCATTATATGAAAAAAGATGAGAAGCTTCCGAGTGAAAAGAATAGTGGCATTGAATCTGTTTCTGCTAAGAACAATGAGGTTACATCAGCAGTTATGGCTGTTTGTAGCAGGGATAAGGTTGTCTCTGGTATTAACAAGCCAATATTGGTTACATCAGCATTGAAGCAAGCATTATCAAAGGCTACCACCACTGCGACGGAAGTACCTGATTCATCAGTATCTAGTAAGGCAAAACTGGTGACTGGGACTAGCACTAGTAAGAATAATGCAACCCCTCTAAGTGGCAACAATAATGATCACAAAATCAACAATGCCTCTGGTTCTGTTTCATGCTATATCTCTGCAGGAGATGTTATCATGAATAAATTGGAAGTTGAAAGTAAGGAGGGCTCATCTATGGTACCACTGAACAACAGTAGTGATGATGGTGCAATTAATGCCTCTGGTTCTAGTTCTGTAGAGCCTTCTTCTCACATTGCATCAGCAGCAAGAGATATAAGCTCAAACAAAGAGCAAGATGATGGCAAGGAGGGTTCACAATTGGAACAGAAGACAATGTCAGTGATGCGGGGTGGGGAAATGGTACAGGTAAGTGCTCTATCCTGTCATAGATTTCTTCAGTAGTTTCTATGCCTCTGGGCTGTGATTATTGAGTGAAATATTTATTCATATGTGCTCCATCTCTTCCTGGCCCAGGTGAGCTACAAGGTCTACATCCCCAAAAAAGCTCCAGCTTTGGCTAGGAGGCAACTCAAGCGGTGATGTTAATGATGACTCCTCACTTGTAAAATGCTTGGCATATTCACATTATCATTTTATTTACCTGTTCGAAAGAATGGTGCATCCTCCAACAGAACAAATAGGATATGAATTTCCGTGGAGGTATTATGCGATTTTTGTTTTATACAGCACCTGCACCAGTTGAAGGTTAAATGATATTGAAGTAACATATTTTTATTGGAGGGATTTTAACTTTATGAAATGTTATATTTTGTATAGGAGATTGCTACATTACTGCAAATGAATGAAAAAGACTATGTTGTTTCTATTTTACCTGTAACAGTACAATGGAATGTGCATTGTGATGTCATATTAAGTACAAAGCTAACTATGTTTTAATTTTATGTCTCAGTATGTTGACCTTTTGCCTGAGATGATCTTGGTTCGAGTTCTTGAAGTATGAGATGCCCATATTTCTTTTGAATTATAATAATAGATAGTTTCATTTTCCTTAAGCACTCCAGTGGCTGTTTTTATTCCTTAATGAGGGAGATTTTAATAGTAAGCAAGGTTCTAAATCGAAATTGCAGTTGCAATGTCTGCTTGAATTTATACAGAAAAATAATAGTATCACCTGTGACAATGTGTTACAGTATGTACCAGTGATTCTCCGTATTGAGACAATACACTGCGTAACGCCTGATATTCAAAACCATTTGTAGGAAGATGCAATTTGAACTTTATATATGATGTTTTCATGATATTCAAAACCATTTCATGCTGATTGGATGTCCTTAATTTACGAAATATTGCTCTTCTTAGTGTTACTTGAATAAAGTTTGATAAATTGCTTCAAACAGTTGAAATATCAACAAATATTTCATTATGTACAACAAGAATTAATTTGGGCTATTTGTCATTACCTCCACAACATCTTTAACTTCATTATTGGAATCTAGCCGATAGTTCCAGTCAAGCGAATGCTAATATGGCAGCTAAATTAACAATTTTTACTGAAAATCATTGTAAATGAAACATGAAAGTGACAACTACTCTTACATTGTATCAACATTAGCATACTTGTGTTGGTATTTTTACGCGGGCGGCTTTTTCAAGCTTTGATTGATATGAACTAATCTGAACCATGAAAGGTGAAAAATCACTTGAAAGAAAAGAAGAAAAAGCATCCTTTATTAGTATATGAATTTTGGCTTTCTACTCAGAGTTATGCTATATATACACTCCATTGCAATTAAAATTAAATGAAATAATTTACTTATAAATTAATAAAACGAAAATTAGAGGCCTTGTTGAAATGATAATTGAACAAATCATTCATATTCTTCAGTGTGAAATTCCATAAATAAAATAATAAAATAGTAACTGGACACTTTCATATCCTATTGCATATGCTTGGATAATGAAACCAGTTGTCTGATATTTTGGTGATATTTGAGCATTTGGAACTTTTGGTAATATTTTCAACATTGATACTCTCAATCTTCTTCAGCTCCTACCAAGATTACATTTCTTTCTTCCACTTACACAGGCCCAATCATCCATCTCTGACACTGATATGTCATTCAAGAGTACTGAATATCTATCCATTATATAGGGAACCTGCATTAAAGACCAACAACACTATATCAGGTCTAAGAACATACTCTGAAGTCAAGGTTGTGAGACAAGTCGTTTCGAACATTTCATCCAGGTATCTCATGGATATGGGAAGCAGAAACAGCTTAGCCAGTTGCCTCTCAATTATCCTATTATTTGCAGATTTAAGGGCTTTTTCTTCCAAAGAGGGCTTCCATTTTCTAGCAGCTTTACATACTTTTGGGAGGTCAATTCAAAGTTATTAACCTACAAATGATAAAACATGGTTCTACTGCTGGCATTTGTGACTTGAAGGATTTTGAGGTTTGGAGGAGGGTACTTCAAAAAAGAAGAAGAAGAGATGCTACAAAGACTGAAACTGATTATATCTAGCCATTTTAGATCATACCTGCTCAGATAGAATACCGGACACACCAACAACTGCCCCAGGTTTGGCATATGAAACAATATGATCTGCCAACTCCAGAAGAGGATTCAAAAGAATGTTAGCAATGACCACATCATATTTCTCTGTTTCAAAGACAAGTCCCATTCCATGAGAGCTCTGCTCTTCGACAACTTCATCCATCAAGGGAGAGCAGGTTCTGCTAGGAACTAGGAGTAATTCCATTGTCTCAGGTCTTATATTGTTTAAAGCAGCGTTACGATATGCAGATGTGATTGCTTGGGGTTCTACATCAAGTCCAACTGACAGAGTAGCACCAAACTGCATTACTAGGACTTGAGGATCAGTTGGCATCGAAAATAATTTCTTACTGAAAATCACCAAAGTATATATCAAAGGAAAATAAACACAACATTAATAATGACAACTGCAAGAAGCAATGTGTTAAAAAATGAAAAGAGCTTGCACATTATTCTGAAATCTTATAAAGGGAACTTTAACGATTAAGAGAAAGATGAACTTTTATGTCATTTTAATACCTTCAGATTTATTTCATTGTCACTTTAGTGCCATTTTTATCTAGTATTGTCACCTGTGTTTCATAAAATCAAATATCAAATAAGACACTGGAGCAAACAACTAATTCACTTAATCACATTCAAGATAATCCCACAAGTACAAGTTCCTTGTATTATCAGTCTTTGGTTTTCAAAATTCTTAACATCATTCGTCTTTGGCTTTTAAAATATTTTAACTCTCATTTCATAGTTGTAGAAATTTAAGAACTTCATCAAGGGAACAGAACATAAGTCTTTTGACTGAATTATGGCATCAACTTTCTTTTTCATTTTACAAGAGGAGATCGACTTAAATGATGCAGGCCTGCAAGAAATTTACTAAAGATCAGCTTCATAAACTTTACTGTCACACTTAAGCCAAATAATATATAAGCCAGAATATCTTGAATATTCAGAAATTCAAAGATTGAGGCACAGATTTAATTTTTAATCTAAGGTTGAATTATAGAAGTACAAATCACTACCTTGAGTGCCGCAATAGCAAGAATTCCAGAACCTGTTCCATAGTCCAAGAAACGTTCTCCTCCTTTTATCAAACCTCGTAGCAGCAATAGACACAACTTAGTAGTAGGGTGCTCCCCAGTTCCAAATGCTAATCCAGGATTCAGAATTATATTTGTTGCACTAACATCCTGTAGGAGATAAGAAAATATGTTTATACTAACTACTTAGAGCCTGCTTGGTATGAGGATGAAATGAAACCTTCCCAAAAAGCACCATTCAGATGTTGGAGAAAGCAATTTGTAATTATTGTTTAGCTGTTTTGTAATTTTTATAACAAATTCACACTAATAACAATTTTTATTAGCTTCTAATCGACATTTTCAGCATAGTAATTTTCTTAACAATAGCTAAAACAACAATGTCAAACAGGCCCTTAATTAATGTAGACTGTGTACTCATTCCTTAACTACACATTGTTCTTTGTACACCAATAAAAAACAGTGTGCATCGAAATCGAAGATGATTCATGAGGTAATTTGAACTTGAATGCGTCGTTGTGTGCGCATGCATTTTGATGAGTCTCCTAACACTCTACTTTTTACTAACATGCAACTCAATGCCCACCACTTGAGGAGCAGTCAAAGATGTGCGTGTGACACACACAGCTTATTAATTTTTTCATTAATTGAGGCAATAACGAAAGCTATGCCAATAAATTTTGACCAATGATTCCATTAAAATATTTGAAGGAAAAATTTTAGGTAATCATACTGGGGGAGGTGTCCACTCGGGCACAACCCAAAGTCCTTTGGTAACTTCAACTGGATGAAATGATTCCTGCAGCAGATACAAGATGAATGTAAATATCATCCCTATAACAAAATAATTAGGATCAGCATAGCTCATTATAATTTACCTGCCAGAGAAAATGAGATTAATGACATATGTAATGTTATAAAAATAGATGCTTTCATCAATAAATTTCTGATAAATCAGAGTGATAAATAATTACTTGTAATTTATGCTCTTTGTTGTTAGGGGATAGTCCATAAATGTAAGTTATCTTATAATGTAGATGCAGGATGTTCATACACCCAAATAAAGAGCATCCACTGACATATAACAAAACAATTAGGATCAGCATAGCTCATTATAATTAACCTCCCTGAAACAATGAGATTAATGACTCATGTAATGTTACAAAAAATTGATGTATTCATCAATAAATTTCAGAAAAATCAGAGTGATCAATAATTACTTATAATTTGTGCTCTTTATTGTTAGGGGACAGTCCATAAAGGTAAGTTATCTTATAATGTAGTCTCAGGATATTCTGGCACCCAAATAAAGATCTATTACCATGGACTTACAGCTAAAAGACTAATTTATAAGTCCTTGGATTGAAATACCGACTTCCCTGGTAAGATCTTCAGTCGCCCAAAAATAGTTATCTTAATTGTTACTTTTTTATAAGGCATAACAGCAACTGCGAACAGTAGGATGCAAAAAAGTATGCAGAGATCTCAATTATGTACCAGGTTTGTTTCTCTCTATAGTTGCAGGTTGTGATTAAGCAAGTACGCTGAGTTAAAGTTCATTTATATTACCACCTTAATGAAGCTAATGTGAGAATATTAGACAGATTTCTTCCATCAAGAAAGATTTCCGCGGGGTGTCCTGTATCTTTTGGCAAAGAGATTAATGCTGTTCACCCCCCATTTCTTACCCACACCACTAGCAAGAGAAGAATCCTAGTTACAAGTGGAGCTATTGTTCTAGCTTAAGCCAAGGACTACAAAGGCCTCCGGATCTATGCAGGTAATGGATTACATAATAAATTTTTATATAGTTCTCTCTCTCTCTCTCTCTGCTGTGACATGGAAAAACTGGAAAAGAAACTAGCCAGAAAAAAGAAGTGGGCCACAGGAAAAGTGCTATATACTTCTTTCAAGAGTGGGCTAATCTGCACAGAAATAAAGGCAAAATAATTCAAGAAGAAAACTGCCCATTTTAACTGAAAAAAAGAGTTAACAAAAAGAAAATTCTTAGTTTTCACTATAACCATTAACCATAAGACAGAAGAAGCAGCATTTTAATTGAAAAGTATAAATAATTGATTCATAGATCATTTTAGAACTGCATGAGAAGAAAGAAAAGAAAATAAACCCGAGTCTTCTGAATCCAGTCGTATTGCTCCCCAGTTTTAACTTCATATGTTAGCATCTCTTTCAACCCTATGGAATCAGCAGCTTTTGAAAGGCATGCATCCACATCTTGGCATTCAAGAAATATGGAATCAATGCAAACCTACAAAAAAAAAAAAAAAATCATTTGTGAGACGAACTTTAAACAATGGGCTGCTTATATTCTACATTACCTACTTTTTTGCTAGTGAAGCCAATAGCCATTACATCAATATTACAGGATTAGAAAATATTGGCTTACCCACATATGCAATTATATATTCAGAGAATGATGATAAAGCATTGCACTCCAAATAATAATAATAAGAAAAGAAAGATAATAGAGGGCACCTCATTATACATGTCACAGTCATCTTGTTCATCTATAATGATAGAATTTGCACCAAAGCATAAAAGAGCTTCTGAAAGCATATCCTGATAAGATGAAAGCAGAATCACATATCAAATAGAATCTTGGTTTTCTGTCTCATTTGATATATCGTTTTTTATCACATATATATGTACGTCACATTATTTTTTTTAAATATTTTGAAAATAATTTTTTATTAATAATAAAAACAATTTTTTATTAATGATTTATCATAAAAAAAAATACATACGAGATAAAAGTTAAGATATTAAATTAAATAGAGAATTCGATTTGACTTTTTGAATTGGAAACAACATTTTGTAAAATAAAAAAAAAAATAATAAAAAAAACTCACAACGACATGCTTTGGACAACGAATTCGAACAGAAAGATAAGCAGAGAAATGAGTAGATGAAGCATTATTATCATGGGAAGCAGCGAGTGAAGTGCAAGAACGAACAGAAGAATTAATTATCTTTGAAAAAAAACAAGAATTGGGTTTTGATTGAAATCGACATTTGGGTTTGGGTTTGAATTTAGAGAGAGATAATGAGCCATTAATGGATAAGTGTTTGAAGAAATGACTCTTTGCATTTCTTGTTAGCAGAGGGAGGGAGGAGACAGAAGTAAACGTTGCTTGGCGCTGAAATTGTAAATGTTCCATCAGCTAATTCTGTAGCATAAAAAGGAAAAAAAATAATTAAATTGGTTATTTATAGGTAGATATATAAAGTAAACTATTCCCTCACACTGTGAGTGAATAGTTCATATAAACTCCTACTTTTATTTGGAAATTGGACTTATTATTAAATATCTCAATTTAATTATTTTTACTTATCAAATAAGTGAAACAAAAAAAAAAATAGTAAAATTAATTTTATTTAATTTTAAAATGAATAAAAAATTATATTGTAAATTTTATGGGGTGACTATCAACGCACCCATTGCATATAAAAGTAGTGACCTCCTCTCAAAATTATGTTCGTTAATTAAGGTGGTCACCATATGCTTGTAAGTGTAAAATACATTACTATATATATATATATATATATATATATATATATATATATATATCGAGTATATTGAATAATTTCTTAATTTTATTTATAGTTGATTTTTAAATAAATTAATTTAATAAAATTTTTAATTTTATTTTTTATATTTAAATAATATTTATTTTAATTTTATTGAATTTGAAACTATTTTTTAAATCATGTTTGAGTTTTTTTTTTTTTTCATTTATTTCTTAAAATTTCTAAAATTCATAAATAGATAATTAGATTGTGAAGTTTTTGCTGGAATAATTAAATAAAATTTAATAATAATGTTTTTTTTTTTACAAAAATAGCAATACTGAAAAGAAACTCACACTTGATACATCTTATTTTATCTAAATTTAAATTATTTAAATATAAAAATTTTAACACCTGAATTTTTGAATTATTTTGAAAATTATATTTATCGATAAATAATAATATTTAAAGAATATAAAAATATTTTCAGTTTTACAATATTTTATATAAGAAATAATTATTTAAAGTAAAGAAAAATTAAATTTAAAATGTGATTTTAATTTTATAACTTTATGAAATTTGATATTATTTTATTAAAAATTATCAATTATGTATGAATTTATTTGGTTGAAAATTTATTTTGACTATTTAAAGCATTATCTACTAATTATTAGTTTTATAATTATTGTATTAAATTTATTTTATATAATTTAAATTAGTAATTATTTATTTATTTAGTTAATTAACATAGATATTTTGAAAATCTATTAATTAATAAAATAAATGTTGTTATATTATTATTATTATTATTATAATGTTTTGGGGAAATCTAAAAAAGTCTAAATTTCTTTTTATTTAGTATTTTAATAAAATGTGTCTAATGAGCATATTTGAATAAAAAAGAAACAAGTTAATTTGGGTAGAAGCCCATGGGCATAGAACCTAAACCAAGGGCGTAGAGTCCATTAAAAAGGCCCTAAGGCCTTGGCCTTCTACCCCTTAGCCCTCCACCAAAGCCGTGGGAGCCTTTCAAGAAGCCAAGGTCGTGGCCTTCTCACCAAGGGCGTGGCCACCCTCAACCAAGCTCTAAGGCCGTGACTTTCTTCCCAAGCGGGGGAGCTTTAAGTTTCCATGCACCGTATGGTTCTTTTCATTCATGATTGTGGCACCTCTAATACAATTTAAGTTAAAGATATTCAAATAATTTCAAAAGTGCAGTAAGATATTTAAATTACAATATATGATAAGTTTGGAATGATTGGCTTGATCTTGGAATTAAAAGAGCAGATTATGGATTCAGAACATCTTTAAATAGAGAAGGAAGACAGAGAAAAAAAGAGAGGAGTCGGTAGGTTTCAAATCCTAGCCGCCTCAAGGCTTTCAACAAGACATAACACAGTTTTCTTTTGATTTTAGATTAGGTTCTCATTTATATTTCTGTTCTTTTAATTAAAGATTTCAAGCTTTGTAATTGGATTGGAACCAAAGTGGGAGTGTCTAGAAATCAATATACACTTTGGATGAGACAACAAACTTAATAAGATTTCTCTTTCCCTGAAATTTATTATTGTTTTAATTCATTTATTTTGCTTAGCCTTATGTTGGAATGAATGATATAATTGTTTGAACATATTTATTGTTTTTAATTTCATTATAACTAAATATTTAATTTTAGGGATTGAAATAGAACCATTTGAATATTTATGTTAGATTAATATTTAGAAAACCTAAAATTCTATTTAATTGATTAATCTGGACTAAGTTCTCATATTAGTGATTGACCATAATTCATATGCATGTATTAACTAAGTATCTAGCGAAGAAGGTTAGAACTAGAAAAAAACTATCAATTAAGAGAGTTATAATCAGAAATGTTGTTAACTCTTATAATATATTGAATTAGGGATTTTAAGTTTAAATGTCATTAACTCTTAGTTTGATTTTGATGGTAGATAAATATTTGCTTGATATGATTGCTTGAATTGGTGAAATTGATATTTCTACAACCTTTTTCGTTTGTTTCTATTCTTTATTCATTTTGTTTAATGTTAATTTGCTTTTCATTTATTTACCAACTCAATTCTCAATCTTAATTAGAGTATTTAGAATTTATTTGCTTTTCAGTGTTTATTGATATTAATAGAATAATAAATTAAATTATATTACATCTACATATATTTCTCCAACTCCGCAAAGAAATCGACTTCAAGGTGAACTTATTGCTATCTACAATACAATTATGCACTTGTGAGTAATTAAAACTTGTAGAACTTTATAGAATCAAGTTTTTGCACAATAAACACCTTATTTGAATCAAGGCAAAATAAAATTATGAATAAAATTAGTTTTTTATTTGTATATACATTACTATTTTTGCAACTAAAACAACATATAATATGAATATGTCTCAATACACATTTATTCACACAATATATAAATACATATTTATTTATGTACATGAAAAAAAATAATACATTTATTTCACTGTAATTTTCATCCTTATGCTTAGATAAGGGTAATTAAGTAGTTATCTAAAGATATAAAACAAAGAAAATACACAATAAGTAGCATCACATTGTTGTGGAAGCAAATGACCACTTATTTCTTGATTTATTGTTGATGAGCATTCCTTAAGAAGTAGAAGCTACAAACATGATCAGTAAAGATGCTAATTAATTAGGATATTTCAAAGGCTTTTTAATAATAATTTGTACTCCAACATTTTATTAATAAAAATTATTTTAAGTAATCAATTATCCATCATATAAATGTACAGTTGTAAGACTTGTGAATGTATTTAAGAAACATACATTATACCTGTAGTATCAGTGGAGCTGCAAGCATCATTCAAACAATCTCTTAGAGTTTAATGAAGTCTGAATCACCAAGCCTATAGACATCTTGTCCTCTCTCTGTCTGGTGGCTGAAAAGGACAAGCGGTATGTTCCGATAGGTTTGCCCTTCATCTTTTAGCATTTCTTGTGCAGTTTCTGTATGCATGTTAAAAAACACTAGCTGTTTGAGATTCCTTAGAAAATGGATGCCAGAGGGCAGTTCCCTCATCTCTGGGCAATACCCAATACTTAACTTTTCCAGAACAGGTAATGCTGCTTCCTCTATTATCAACATGTTCATCCCAGTTAAGCATTTAAGCTTTAGTACCTTGAGTTTTGAAAACCATCCTTTCCTAAAATGCAATTGCTCTCCACTGTATCCCTCATACATATTTAACTTTAGCAAATTAGGTAAAGCTTGAATGACTTCCATTGCATCATCTCCTAATCTTGACCAATTCAAATGGATTTTAACCAAATTTTTTAGTTTGGGAAACCATTGTGGCAACTTTCCTAATGGACCATGTAAGCGTAAATGTTGAAGCAGAGGAGGAGGATTACACATTGATTGCAGATCTAGAAACTCCTCTTCATTTACTGAAGAAATGATCAGGCTGTTTAGGCAAGTCATCTTCTGCAATGCATTGCACAAAGTTAACCCACTTTCCCTTTTCAATTTAGTGATACCCAATTTCTTCAATTGCGTCAAACTTTCCAGTTGGGGAATTAAGCTAATGTCATGATCTACTTCAATGTATCTAAGCTTTTGTAAGGCCTTTAGAGATCCAATGCCACCTTGAATCTTTACACCGCGTTGATAATTAGGATTAAACTTATCATCAAAATAAATCAAATAGGCTAGAAAATGTCGCAAATTACATAACCTATTTATCTCAATTGGAAGATCATACACAAGTGATAGTCTCAAATCCAATGTCTCTAGGTTGCATAGCTTACCAATGGACTTTGGTAGCTTTTTCACACTTGTCTTTCTTAGGCTTAAATATCTCAAATGCCATAAATTACCCAATTCTTCAGGAATGTATTTGAAAGGAGCTTTTTCCAAATCTAATGATCTCAAAAGCTTGAACCTCCCAATGAATGAACTTATCAAAGATTTGGGCAATTCATCTTTATCAAAAAGAATGATAGAATGAGTTTGAGCATTACTTCTACTCTCTGGGAAGTTCTCAACCTTGCCATAAATTGCTAAACGTCGACCTATTCCCTCTAGATTTTTGTAAT
Source organism: Aleurites moluccanus (assembly GCA_948193065.1). Lineage (NCBI taxonomy): Eukaryota > Viridiplantae > Streptophyta > Magnoliopsida > Malpighiales > Euphorbiaceae > Aleurites > Aleurites moluccanus. Next base: position 13,993 of record CANXYC010764048.1, on the reverse strand, counting down.
TTTGTATTGAAACTTGATTGAAGCTCAACTCTCTAGCCCGAGAAAGAATAAACTTTCGCATCAAATCATGAGCACGACATTTTTTTACCTTTCCCTCAAAACTAAGAAATGCTACTTGAACCAAGCTTCTATGAATAAGCTCAATTAAGTAGTCTTCTGCAACCTCTTCTAATTCCATGCCTTTCTTTTTTTTTATGAAGCCCTCAGCAATCCACAATCGAATTAATCTCTGACAGCTAATGGAGTAATCCTCTGGAAATAAGCTGAAGTATAAAAAGCAAGATTTGAGGTAGTAAGGCAGATCATGATAGCTTAAAGATAAAATATTTATAATATTTGAGAGATGTTGATCACTTGCCAAGGTTGCACTAAGGCTATCATTAAATTTTTTCCATTCTGCAACAGTCTTTTGTTTGGTTGCCAATAAACCACCAACAGCCATAATGGCAAGGGGTAATCCTTCACACCTTTTGACAATATTAGACGATAACTTTTGCAGCTCTGATGGGCAAAAGCTCTCATTTGATCGAAAAACCTTGTTGCAAAATAGATGAAAGGCTTTGTCATGAGACAGAGGTTGAAGTTGGTAGTTAAAACAAAATGAAGACTCATCTGGAGTCGGGGCAACACATTCATTACGAGTTGTGATTATGATTCTACTACCTTTTCCATTATCAGGTAAAGCATTCTTTACACAATCCCAGAGATCAGTTCTCCAAACATCATCAAAAACCACCACATACTTCTTTCCTGATAAATACTCTCTCAGTTTTTGAATTAATGTCACCTTATCCATTATGTCGACAGTCCCTTCAAATGCAGGTTGTATCCTTCCTTGTTGAAATTCCTTTATCATGGTCCTTAAAAGCTCCTCCATCTTGTAGGATTGAGATACTTTGATCCAAGCACGACAATCAAAACGTATCTTAATTGAGTTATATACTTTATTGGCAAGAGTGGTCTTTCCCAATCCTCCCATGCCCACTATTGAGATCACAGTGCGCTTAGTTCCCTCCACTAAATTTTTTGTTAATTCATCTTCACAATCTTGGACACCGACAAGTCCAGTTTCCTCGATGAGAAGAGAATCCACTCGACGGTCATGCCATGTATTATGACTACCACTGCTTGCTTGTTCTGGTGAAAAATTGAATCTATACTTAACCCTTCTTTCCCTTATTTCACCAATTGATTTCTTGATAGATTGTATCTTTAAGGCTATCTCATGGCGTAACTTTAAATTCTTAACAAAGTAAGCAGTTTTCACTAAACATCCATGCTTATCCTGATGCCATGCCACATGATGCATGTATTCATCGATGACATCTTCTATCTGAAAAGCAACTTCTCTGACTTGTTTCACCCAAGTTTTGACGCTACTGTTGTCCACATTTTCCTGATACGACCTTGAATCTGCATCTCTCAGGAATGATCTAATGCTCTCTAATTCATCTTTAATATTTTCAAGCTCTGTATGAACATCTTTAAGTAGTTTTACTTCTTCTGTTAGCAACAAACTCAATTGGTTGATTGCCCAATCTACTGCAGCTTCAGCCATTACTCCTGATCACTACTCAACTGCAAATGAGTAGACCACAAGTCATTCTTTTACGTGCTAAATTAAAAACCTAAGATAAATTTACCTAAAAAAATATGAAATATAATTTAAATTAATCATATTTAAAATAATCTGAATCTTTTATTCTATGTGGTGTGTTGTCTCTTGTCTTATGTATCTTTTTGTGTGCCACATTATTAATGAAAAATATTAACAGCCAAAACATTTTGAAAAAATATATCATAGCACACAAATGCATGAAATAAGAGATGAGACAATAAATGAGACAGAGCAACTGGATTGCATTTAAAATGATGCTTTTAAGCTTTTTTTAGATGGATTAGCAAAATTGTATTGATTTAAGTGATTTTCAATCTCTTGGTTTATGTTAGTTATAAATATATTATTTGTTTTAAAAATATGTAATCCCTATATATTGGAAATAAATTTTTATTTTAATTATTTATTTTATTAACCAGTTAATTATTTTATATTAATATTACAAGGTAATACAAAATAAAATATTAATAGTATATAATTTTTAATTTATTTCAATAAAAATCCAAACCTTATTTCAATAAAATTTCAAACATATCTTTTAAGATGATTTTTTTAATCCGTTATAAATAATAAGAAAGACAAATAAAAGTATGAAAAAACTTTTATCTCAATTTTTATGTTTATATATTTTCTTATATAATTTTAATAAATTAAAAAAAATTAATTATTGTAAAAAGTATATAATTTTTCTCTATAATTATGAATGAAAAAGATAAATAAAAAAATTATGTTACATGACGATAAATAAAAAAATTTGAACAAGTGAAAAAAATTGATATAATAATTATCAAAAAAATGCCATAAAATCATGTATTTATATTAGTATAATTATTTATAATTTTTGTCAAAATTTAAAATATAAATTCATATGTAATTAGGAATATCATATGGTTAATTAAATAGCTATTATGTTATATTAATTTAATCAATATAAGTACAATTAAATAATAATAACAATAAATTCATATATTTATTTTAATTTATAATTAATTTTTTTTATCCAATCAAATTAAGGATAAGGTGCACTTTTTTTGTCTTTATATTGAAAGGGATATCTTTTTGGGCAATTCAAAAATTTTATTTTTTAAAAGGCTTTTTGTGTATATATAGGGCGTAATAAGGAGGATTAGGAGTTGTCCTGGTGTTTTAAAATTTTTAAATATATGTATATGTATATATAAAAAAATTTTAATTGATTTTTCAAAATTCTTATATATATATATATATATATATATATATATATATATATTTTAATTAGTCCCTTCAAAAAAATTATATATAATTTATAGTACTAAAGTTTTCTAATAGTTTAACTTTAGCCCCTCTAATAGCATTAAAATTACATATAAATTTTTAATTGATTTCCAAAAAAAATTATATATATTTTATGACACTAAATTTTTTTACTAATTTAATTTTCATCCTCTAATAAAATTTTATAATTACGCCCTGATATTTCTTTCAAGTTAATACATATATACTCTTCTTCCAAAATAATAGCAAAATAATAAAAGAAATATAAATTCTTCATTTTTGTCTCAAAAAAAATACAACTATAATTTGTGGACAAAATAGTATATAACAAGAAATTATATTTCATATGAACTTATTCTACAAACAAAATCACAAAATATTAAATTGAGATTTTGTTTTAATTTAGAAAGATTAGAGCTAGCATATGATAGGGTTGTATAAAAATTAATTAAATCGAATCGATATAATTCAATTCAAATTAAAAATTATAATTTTGTTATTAGTATGGATAAACTTGGTTAAAAAAAAAATTAAACCAAATTTTTTGGCTTGATGATGATTTGAATAAATGAAAACCGACTAAAATCAAACCGAATTTAAATATATTAGAATTATATATTTGAATTTATATGTATTTAAATTTTAATTTCATAGAGATTTTTTTTTATTTATATTAATTTTTTTTTATTATTTTAAGTTGATTTTTATTACATAACATAAAATTTTTATTTATTTAAAATATAATTACTTTTATTTTAGTCTTTTATAAATATATTTAAAATATAATTTTATTTTATAATTTAAATTGACTAACCTATTTTTCAAATATAAATTTAAAAATATTAGTTTAGATACTTTTTAATCTTACTTAATTTAAATATAATTTAAATTATTTATAAATTGATATGATTAATTTTGTTAAAATTATTTATTTTAAATCAATCAAACCGAATAAAAAACATAGCAAATGAAAAAAATATTTTGTTTAGGCAATATTTTCTAGGCTATCGGAGGATCCTCCGTACCAGGGACAAATTTAATATATGGGAGGACTAATTAATTTTCAAAATACATACTTTCTTATTATTTTTAGTACGTAAGTCTTCCTTTTTTATGAGAACCAAAAAATAAAATTTTATTAAATCTAAAAGAATATTTTCATATATATATATATATATATATATATATATATATTATTATTTACATAATGTAATAAGGGTATTATAATTAAATTCAATGATAAAAAAAAAAAAATAGAAGTGCCAAAAACTAAAGGAGGAGTGTCAATATCATCTCTCTTAATATAATTAATAGTTATCATTTTTATTTTCTCTTTAAAATTGAAATAAAATATATAAGAAAAATTCCATGGTAAGAATTTCATTTAATCCATTAAAATAAAAATAATTGCAAAACATGATGAAGATACCAAAAATTTTAAAGTTGACATTACTTATTTGTTTTACTAGTTTATTTCTGAATAATTTTTTATAATAATTTTTTCCATTTTTTTAGTTTTGTTTTACTCGTTTATTTCTGAATTATTTTTTATTATATATTTTATAAATCAAATATTAATTATAAATATGAATTATAATTATTTTTAATTATATTAATTTTTCTAATAACATTTTAATTAAATGTATTTAAAAAAATAACTCAATTATAGATTTATTAACTCTAAAAATATAAAATTTAATTGAATTTTATGTTTTAAATTGTGTTATTTCAAATATAAAAATTCATTTGTAAATGAATTTTATTTGAAATTTATTTATAAATGAGTTCTATATTTTTAATTTATTTATTTTAAATGGATTTTAAACTCATGAAATTATCATCTCATCAATTTTTTTTTTCTTCTTTATTGTATTTCTGTAGGTCCTAGTCTAATATATGTGTATTATCCTTTCATTATTTGGAATTGGTCCATATATAACTTGACCAATATATTTTCCTTATATTAATATTTAAGATGATTAAAAAGTAATATTTAATTTTAATAATAATAATAATAGGGTGACGTTATTGTTAGAGCTGAATTTATTATGTCTACAGTAATTCAAAATTTAAATTATTATACAGACAATATTAACTTTTTGTATGCTTTAATTAAAACTTTCTTATATAATATTAAAATATTCTTATTAATTTCTTTTTTAAGTTAGTTTTCATGTAATTTTTTTTACATAAAAATTCAAATATAGTTTTTAATTTATTATAAAATTATAGATTATAAGAAAAATTAATTTATCAACACATACCAAATAAAATAAAAATATAAAAATGTTTGAAGTTTTCAATATAAACAAAAATAAATTATCTTAAAAATTAAAGTGACTTTTTTTTTTTTTTGTTGTAGAAAAGAAAATTTTAACAATTAAAATAAAACTTTTCATTTTACCAAGCATGATTTAGAAGAAGAAAGATTCAAATAAGAAGAAAAAAAAAAGATTTATGAAAAAATTCGAAATTGTCAAAATTTTTTATTCATCACATTTAAAATTTGTTTGAGACATAACATTTATATATTTTAATATATGAGCTTATGCTATTACATATTTATTTATTTAAATTTTATAGTTAATGTAATCTATATTTTAGTACTATAGAGTTTTTTTTTTGTAAGGATTTAATATTTTTATTTTAAGAATAATATTATATATAAATTAAAATAAAAGTATGAAAATTAATATCTTAAAGGAAAAAGATTGAAAAGTATCATTAATGTAATATGATAATTAATGAGAAGATTATTTTAAGGAAGTTTTAATTAAAGGATAATTATATATTAATATTGTTAATGTAAGAATTTAAAAATTAATTTGCTCTCGTCAAAATAAAATCGGCAATAACACCACCCTAATAATAAATATAAATAATTCATGATAAAACACTTCAAGAAAATATAAATTAAATAATATTGTGAAGAAATGAAAATCTTGAGAGGTAGAGAGAATCATTGAACCATGCACATATATATACATACACATGGCCTCCTATATTAGATTAGATGACAGAATTGCACAAACATTTCCTTTTTCTGCCAAATTAATTTCTGTGACCAAATGAAAATAAACAAAGGAATTCATAAATATTGTGAAGAAACGAAAATCTTGAGAGGTAGAGAGAGAGAGAGAGAGAGAGAGAGATTACCTGTTCTGAACTTCTGATTGTAGAGAGAGAGAGAGAGAGAGAGAGAGAGAGAGAGAGAGAGAGAAATGGTTTTGTTTTGATGAAAATTAGAAGAATAATGGTTTTAATTTATAAGGTTTTCAAAAGAGTTTGTTTGTTTAAGCTTCCAATGTGGTTTTTCTGTAGTACTCTTCCTATAATTTATTTGTTCTTTAATTCTTCCTTAATCTAAGTTTCGAATAAATTTTTCAAAAACATTATCAACTAAAGGAATAGAATATCTAATGAAAGTAAAAAATATCTTCGAGTAAAATAGTAAAATATATGCAATGGTTATGTAGGCTCCGCCCCTTTGTATCAATTTCTTTGCTTAATTAGTAAGGGACCCTTTAAAGATTTCACAAGTTAAATAAGTCTATAATCATTTAATCATATACTCCATCCATCCATTAAAAAAAAATAGTTATATTTTTCTTTTTCATCCGTTTTAAATTATAATTTACTTTATTTTTTTAAATATTAGTTTAATAAATAATTATTAAATATATTTTTTATTAATTCATATCAATTTCATCATATTTATAAATTTATTTTTATTTTTTCTATGTTAATATTATAAATTTAGATTAAAAATATGAGTACTTTATTTATCTCAAATATTAAAAAATAAAAAATAAAAAAATATATAATAGAAGTACTTTAAACAGAGATATTTAAAAAAAAATAACAAAATTAATGTGAAAATAATTAAATTTCTTAATTTACATGTAATTTTTTTTTTTTTTTTTTTTTTGAGATAGAGAGAATGTTAATGTGATAAATATTTTTAAATTGATTTTCAAAAGATTTCATCAATAAGGTCTTATTGATTATGGTACCCAATAAACATGGTAACACCAAATAGCCTTTAACCTTCAATAACAGGTAAAAAGTGGAGATGAAAGGACAACAATTAAATATATGGATGTAATAACATTTAACACATTGTAACAGCTAGCTTATGAGATTGCAACATGCATCTTATTTTCCACAGTTACTTTAAGTAACTTTTTACTTGAATTATGTTAAGAAAAAGTGTTAAATCATATTAAAAATAATTGAATGAAAAAGAATAATTAAATGAAGAAAAATAAAAAATTAAGAGTGAGAATAGATCAATATTAATTAAATATTAGATATTAAATGAGTTTATATATAATTAATTTTTCTAATCTCAATTATAAATTTTTGAGATTAACACTCTCAAAATTATATAGGAGTTTCAATATTTGTAACATAATAAACTTAAACAAGCTATGATAACAGTTTGGAGTTTAACATAGTATTAAGCCATTAAATGATGAATGCCACCTTGCTGGTCTCCTAGGCACAGAGCTGGAACCCAAACCCATATGTCACATGTTTTTGTTATATATGATAATCCTAATTAATCTTATCTCCCTGTTTTTGTTAATAAGCAACCAGTATCACCAGTTAGCAATTCTTTTTCTTTTAAATTAACATTAGAAAAAAAATTTACTTATATGAAATTAATAATTTTATCTCTTATATCCAAACCAACTAGGAATGAGATATTTTAAATAATATCTAATAGGAAGATGGTGAAAGTTAAAACATAAAGGAATTTTCAACATTATTTTATTTTATTATAATTATTTTATAGAATAGATAATTATCATTAAAAATTTAAATTTATGTTAATCTAATTATTTTATCCAATACCATTATAACCAATTCAAGATGATTTAAAAAATAATTATTTCAACATTATTTAATTATATTTATTCAATAAAATAATTAATTATTTTAAAATATCATATAATTAATTTTAAAAAAAATTAAACTAATTAAATTAAGGAATATCCTTTTTTTCTGTAAATTTTAGTATTTGTAAAACCAAATAATTTTTTATAAGATCTTTTAGTTTATAAAATAATGTGCAAGATTATTCTTTTTAAATAAGTTTATCAAAATTTAAATTATAATATTGAAGTATAATATCAAACACAATTTTATTAATTAAAAAAAATGCCATTTTAATATAGTGTACAAAAAACTGACTCATAATACTATTTTATAAAAAAAAAAAAAAAAAAAAATTGAGATAATAACAATTATCAAAATAGAACGGAATTAAATTAGGGTTTTCAAACATAAATTCAATGATCACTACTAATACTACTTATAGTCACTTTTATTCCTGGTATAATCATATAAAAAAATAAGGTGAAATTATGGTTGTAAAAATCGGATTGGATTGGCCGATCAAACCAGAAAAATGAGAAATCAAATCAAGGATGGTTCAGTCAACTTTTAAAAATTTGTCCCTAAAAATTGGTGAACCGATCAAATCGGATTTATTTTTTTAATTCAAGCGGATCAATTTTTTTTAAAAATTTTTTTATCAAAAAATAATAAATATCAAATTATATATATATTAATTTTTTTCCGATTTAATCGATTCGACTCTGATCAAATATCTGACCCATTATTTTTACCGATTCTTTAACCGATCGGATTTTAAAAATATTGGGTGAAATTCCCTTTAAAAAAGATGAGGTCCAAATTACCTCTTGGTAGTTTCTATTTATTTTTAATATATATTTCTAAAAGTTTTTTATCACCATGCGAACTTAAATCATATATACCACTAAGCAACAAAGTTATTTAACTAAAGAATAATGCCATGATTCTCCCTTATATGAACTACTTGAACTTTGTTTTCTAAAAAGGGCTCCGTTTTGTGACTCTCTTTAGACAAGAGTCATTTTGAAGTACTACTTTAACTCTGTTTAGACAACAGCGAGACTAGATTTTTTTGTTTTATTTAATATCTTATCTCTTGTTTTATATATTTTTTTATAAGTTATATTATTAATTAAAAAATTTTAGCTGTCAAAATACTTTGAAAAAAAAATGATGTGACACACATATAATTACATGAAATAAGAAATAAAATATCAATAAAATAGATGATCCAAATTAAATAAGAACGTCCAAAATAAATAGAATTCAATCTTTCAATAGCTCAACAAGTAATGGTTAATTTTTGGAAGTAAATGTGCTTAGCCCAACATTGAGAACCTGATTTAAAATTTTACTAAGGTATAATGATTTAAATATTTTATGAGCAGACTGCTCCATTTTCTTGATTAATACTAAAATCAGGAAGTTTCATCCTTATGCTTTAATTCCGTAACCAAATTACCTAACAAACAACAACATAAAATAGAGAGCAAAAATAGATAGTTGCATCTATTCTCTTAGAAAGGAATGGGTGTTACACCTTGATTAAAGACATCTAATAAAAACACAATAGCACAAACATTGGGTTTATCCTCTCATGCAATAAGCAGGAAATAAGCTTTGGCTAAATTACATCAATTATTTCTGAACTTATTTTTTAATTTATCGTTATTCTTAAATTTCGATTTATTGCACAAAATTTTTTTGATTTCGATTTAATCACAATAATTACTCTTTTTAATATTTTCCGTCAACATAAATGATGAAAGCTGACGTAGTTTTTGTAACTTTTTTAAATGTTATTTCGCCCTTTCAACACTCCACGTCAGCAATCTCCTATCCCCATATTCTTCTTTTGAATCCATCTCCCACTTTCTCTCTTTTTTTCCCAAACAACTCTCCTGAATAATAATTTAACATTGAGAGACGTTGATCGCTTGCTAAAGATGAACTAAGACCATTGTAAAAAATTTTCCATTCTGAGACAATCTTTGATTTAGTTGCCAATAAACTACCTATTGTAACAATGGCCAAGGGCAATCCTTCAAATCTTTCAGCAATGGCATGGGACAAGTTTTCCAACTCTGATGGACAACAACCCTTTTCTGGTTGGAACACCTTGCAAAAGAGCTCGAAGGCTTTCTCATGAGGCAGAGGTTGAAGTTTGTAGACATAATAAAATGAAGACTCGTTAGAAGAAGGAGCAGCATCTTCATTACAAGTTGCGATTGTGATTCTACTGCCTTCGTCGCTATCAGGAAAAAAAAATCTTTATATAAACCCAAATATCACTTCTCCAAACATCATCAAAAACAACTACATACCTCTTTTCTGACAAGTAGTCTCTGAGTTTCCTGATCAACAACCTCTCATCCATTGTTTGAATTCCTTGAAATGCAAGCTGTAGCTGTTCTTCTTGGAATTCCTTTACCATGGTCCTTAAGAGCTCCTCGGTCTTGTATGATTGAGAAACTGTGATCCAAGCTTTGCAATCGAAGTGAGATGCAACTGCATGAGAGTCAAAAACTTTCTTGGTCTGATGAAGAAGAAGAAGAACTGAAGATATATCTATCACTTCTTTCTCTGATTTCAAGAACTGATTTCTTAATTTCTTGTATCTGGGAAGCTATTTTATGGCGAGGCTTTAATTTCTTGGCCGAGAGAACAATCTTATTCAAGAAACCATTGTGGTCCTTGTTTGAGCCAGATGCTGCATATATTCATCCATCAAATCTTCTATATGATAAGCAACTTCTCGTACTTTGTTGCACCCATGTTTTCAATTGGCTGTTGACTCCTTCTTGATCCACTCTAGCATCTGCATCTCTGAGGAATGAATTGATGCTCTCTAATTCATTCTTGACATCTGCAATTTCTCTATGGACACGTCTCAACAGCTTCACTTCTCCAGTCAGCAACAGATCTATCTTCTGAATAGCCCAACTCACTGCAGCTTGAGCTATTGATGAATTTCTCTATTCTTTTCTTTGCAAAATGAAAGAGGAGACCATTTTGATCTCATCTATTTTGCTTCAATTTATTAATTGTAAATTTTGTCATATTGGCTCCAATAACTGCATCTTTTAAAAATCATATTGAATTTTTTTTTTACATAAAAAAATTATTTCTTTACTTATTAATTTTTATGAATGGGAGGAAGACAAATATAGGAGAATACTAAAAAAAATATAAACTCATACAACATAAATTAGTATATTAAACACTATCATAACTAAAATGATTAAAATAGCCACTTAGGTAATAGACGTTTTCCACATATTAATCACTTATATTATTCTCAATCAATGTGAAATTATTCTTCATATTACCAAATCATTTTTAATTCATTAATTAATATTTTCTTTATTTTTTTATATAAATCGCTTTGGAATAAGATACAAAAATTAATAAATTAATCATTATATCTTAATTTTAATATAAAATGGCTAATATAATCTTATTTATTATATGACTTCATTAATTATAAAACTGATTGAAAGTATAAATTTGATTCTTAATTAAGGTGAAATTAAAAGAAAATAATAAATATAATCTGAAATTTGAGAACGAATTATAAAAAAAAAAAATTTCTCCCTCTTTCAAACGACATATATAAAAAGAATGGAAAGAGTATTAGATTCATTTTATAAAACTATGATATTTTCAATTAATAATTGAATATCAATTAATAAAGATAATAATTGATCTTCAACAGCTGTTCTGATATATATATATATATATATATATATATATATATATATATATATTGGTATACAACAGCTTGTAGCTTTTAATTTTAACTTTGGATCTATGAATGTATAGTTGTAATTCACATAATAAGTCTTTTACTTAAACATTGTACGATTTAATGGTAAAAATAACAAAGAGTTTCCACTTGTCAATCCCGCCAGAAATACAAGTGGGATTGTCAAGCTGTACTGCTTGCAAAGACCAGTGTTGAAATAGGTTGAGGGACCGCTGTGTAATGTGTCTCATTTTGAATATTTATAAAATTTTATAAAATTTTTAAAAAATTATATTTTGATAGTGTTTGATGTAATAAATTTATTGATATATTTTTTATACTAAATAAAAATCATTTGGATAAGAAAAAATACATTATAAATTTTATGTATTATATTTAACGGTTTAGATTTAACATATTTATAATGCATGTTTAGTTGGCCAAATAATTTTTATTTAGTATAAATAATATATCAACAGATTTATTACATCAAACACTATCAAAATATAAATTTTTAAAAATTTTATAAAATTTTTTAAATATTCAAAATGAAACACATGAAAGACTACTGTATAAAAATAAATAACAGCCCTCAACTCCTTGAAATAGGGCTCTATTCTCAGCTGCTACTCTTTATCCGACACGTATTTATCCAATAAAAAAGTTGGACGAAATTATGTGACTTCAATGGTACAACTTAAATTTGAAAAGATAAAAAGAATTGCTTGGTAGCTACTAGGTACAAGAGACTTTTTCTATTTGACTAATGATGCAATTTGTGGGAAAGAAAAAAGAAAAAAAAATTGAATTCAATAATTTTAATCTACATCATGTTATAATTTTCTATCAATGAATTCTTTAACTATGATTCATAGAATAACAATTGTCTTTTATAGAAATTGAACTTTTAAGCTTCCTCCAACTTGATGAATATTTTAATTAGATAGTTAATATTAAAGCACCTTCATTAAAGACATAAATAACAAAGGCACAGGTTTACCCTTCTCAAGCAATAAAGCCGGAATAAGCTTTGTTTTTAAAAAAAAAAAAAAAAATTTATGGTTTTATGACTCTTTTTAATTCTGTAAACGGCTCTCATTCATAAAAAAAAAAAATAAAATCTATTGGTAGACATATTCATTTCGAAAACTACTAAAAATCATAAAATAGAAGGAATATTGTTGGGCTACTATTAAATTGGGTACTAGCTCCATATAGTGTACCAAGCCTAATGATTTATAAAAGTATTAGGCTAGACTTATAAACGGGAATTGCTATTATTACTTGAAGGTTTTTTTTACTTGAATTATTGTTAGCTAAAAGGTCTGGCAATAAAAAAAAATGAAATCGTAACCTATTAATACAATAGCTTAAGTTATTCCCGCCAAAAATTGTTAGTTTGCCGCCCTATAATTTTTTACTGTAGCATCTGTTGGGCATAAAGATTTCAGTAATAAAATAATAAATAATATAATTTTATAATAATTAATATATGAAGGGAAATAATTAATAATGGTATGAAAAAATAATAACTGGAAATATGTTTAATGGAAAAACAAGTATTAATATTAAAAATGAAAAAAATATTTTTTCTTCAAGTTGTTAATGATAATTTATAATAAATTAAACTAAATTTTTTTTATTTGAGATGATTATAGATATTTTTTTTAAATATAACCAATTTAGTAATAATTATTATATGAAGGAAAAAAAATTAGCAATATTATGAAAATATGAATTTTTTAAAAAGATTGTTAGTTGAAATTACCTAGGACAAATTATAATTTGAAATAATAATGTAAAATATTTTTTTAATTTAAAAAGTAGCAATAATTTTTAAAAAATATATTTTTCAGGAAATTTAAAAATTAGTAATAATAAGGAAAAAAAAATTAAACCCTAAAATGTCATTAATTTGGATTTTTTTTTCCCAAATTATAAAGTGGAAAAGAATTTGAAATATTTTTATTAATTAAAGAGTAGTAATAATATTAAAGGAAAAAAATGACCATATAAAATTTTGTAAATTATCAGATTTACAAAATATAAGCAATTTTTACAAAATTTTGCAAATTTTTACAAAATATTGGGACTTGTAATGTAAAATTTTGTAAATTGCCAGATTTACAAAATATAAGTAATTTTTACAAAATTTTGCACATTTATACAAAATATTGGGACTTGTAATGTACAATTTTGTAAATTGCTAGATTTACAAAATATAAGCAATTTTTACAAAATTATGCATCTTTTTACAAAATATTGGGATTTGTAATGTAAAATTTTGTAAATTGTCAGATTTACAAAATATAAGCAATTTTTATAAATTTTGCATATTTTTACAAAATATTGGCATTTGTAATGTAAAATTTTGTAAATTGCCAGATTTACAAAATATAAGCAATTTTTACATCTTTTTACAAATTATTGGGATTTGTAATGTAAAATTTTGTAAATTGTCAGATTTACAAAATATAAGCAATTTTTACAAAATT
>CANXYC010763981.1:0-15129 GCA_948193065.1 Aleurites moluccanus | reverse complement strand
ATTTCAGGTCAGCTGTGAGGACCGTATTCCATTGGCATCCTATCCTCGCCGTGGAAGTTTTGTCATTAGTACTATGTAAATTCCAAATCTAAAGTATTTTTAAATATTGTACATAATAGAGATTCCATGGTACTGTAAATTAAGTTTGGCATGTATATATAAGTTTGTTGCATCTTTATATCTAAGTTGCATTTTGGAGATATAATTATATATTTTGAGATGTGTGATTGTGATCTGTTGATCTAATATTGAGATTGAGTTGTTGTGAAGATCCAGAGGGATCCTTGATTTTGAGATAGATATGGAAGTATATAGTTGAAGTGCTTATTTGTATTTTTAGCAGCTGGGCATGCTCCTTATACAAAGGAGATGCTGCCCAGTTTTTCATAAGATTGTTAAGCCATTTTGAGCTTATTATTGTATTGCATGCCATATAGTTCATTTATTTGGGTTCTTTGTGGTACTGGTAGCGTAAGCAACACCCGTACCCTAGGACCGTCATGGCTCCCAAGTTGGGCTGTGACAAAAATTAGTTAAGTAACAGTAGAAAATAAATGGATATGTTAAGGGTTTTACAAGTGTCGGTAGCCATTGACTGTTCCTGCATCCTAGAACCGTCATATTCCAATTATGGGATGTGACAAATGGTTAGCTTGGTACACATATAACATATTAGACATTTCAGCCTGAATCATATAATTGCTCACATATAACCTAGGTATACTATAGAAAGTTCAAGTCATGGTCTTATCCAGCACAACATAATAATTGCAAATATAATATAATAAACACTTAAGCGCATATCAAGTAATTCGTAATAACATTCAAATTCATATACCTATAAAATAATTTGTTCCTTAACTTCTAATACAAACAACACAATATCAATTAATTTTTCACAATAAATATTTATTATTCAATTACCAAATTAACACACACATCCTCAATTAATTGCAAATTAATCAAATAACAGCAGTTCCTATCCTACTAGTTCTATTGATTAGCCAAATCTCCACTTGAATAAATATATATCATATTAACAACTTGACCCATTATAACACCAGAGACACAATATGCTCTAAACTCCCAAAAATAATTTCAAATTAAATTAAAATTTAAAAATATACATATAAGATATCAGCAAATCCCCCAAAAATCTCTCATTTTCGACACCATTAAGACTTCCAAAATAAAATTCCAAATGTAGCTATCTAGTAGACTCATAAATAGTAATAGCAGAAATAGAAATTCTTATAAACCTATCATAAAATTCTCCAAATATTCTAAAAAAATTAAAAAATGCAACTGAAATATTCAATTATATGTCATTAAAATTTCAGTCAAAATGGACATCTTTTGTTTCTAAAATAATTATTAAATATAAATTAATCTGTACAAATTTTTTAGTCAAACAGTTACCATAAATTATTTAATGACAAATGATCCGACTATTGGATCATCTCACAATTTAAATATATGAAACCTACATCTAGAAGACAATCTTAACAAAATTTCACCGTTGAATTATTCACCAATATTTAATTATTAATTTATGAATCAACTAATACTACTTATCATAAATTAAATACTCACTAAAAAGAAAGTAATTCATATTTAATTTCATCAATCCATGAATCAAAATAGTCACAAAAATTAAAATAGCTCTAAATAATATTTCACCTAAATAAAAAAATACTAAAAGAAACTCACAAAGTAAAATCATTGTCTATTCTAAATAAATATTAATTTTCCTTTGATAACCTCAAAATCAGCTTTCAATAATCAAATAATCAAATATATTATTTAATTGTAACATAATAAGAATTTAATTTGATGACTTACCTCTAGAAAATACTCAAAATTGAGAATAATACTCCAAAATTCACTGTCAAAATAATTTCATGCAATAAATTTGTGTTACTCTTCGAATGGTGATTGTGAACTCTCTTTTCTATAATGAAGGTTTTGATTTCTTTTCCTAATATCAGTCGCCCACCCACTAGAGTGTGTGTACATATAAATATATATAATAATATAACCTAACCATAGCTACTCTCTACACGCCTCGTGGAATTTTAAAAAGTGGAATAAAAGGCTTTGCTTATTTGATGGGCATCTTTATACTTATTATTATTTTTATAATCATTCCCAAGTACATACAAAGCTCCACAATTACATAAGAAACACACACACACAACACATGCACACCCCTATATATATATATATATATGAAGGATTTCACACTTTTTCTAAAACTTCATTTCCTCTTATTAATATAAACCCAACTTCCCCTTTTGTTATACAACAAAAACAATGTGAAACCCTAGGAAGCACCTGAATCCAGAAATCCTCAAAGCTATAAATTTGTTCCGATAATTGATGATGGCAGACTTGCATGTGGCAATTGGAATGTAGATCTGTGATTGTGGTGAAGAAGCACCATTATAAACTTTCTAGATAGAGGATAATCCTGGTATGAGGTTTTAAAGATGCAAAAATTATGGAGTAAGATACTGAATTAAAGTTTTAGTTATACTAGGCATATATGGTTAATGCTAAAGTATGTTAACATTGAACTATTATTTTTTATTATTTTTTTAGACAGCTCATGCAAACTATAGGTTCTTTGTTTGGGTTGATTCTGAGTATCCTACATATGTCAAAAATATATTCAATGCGTCGTTGAGAAAAGCAGACAGATTAGAGAAGGAGAAGAAAGAGATAGCCAATAGAAATACGTGGACGGGTAATGAGGAAGATTTTTGTATGGGGGTTGCAATTTATACTGTGTATTCCTTCTATTGTTTCTTGGATGGCAAAAAAAAAAAAAAAAAAAACAATGAAGTGGAATTGTATTGTATTTTGTTATGGAATGTGTGGTTTATTTATTGTTATAGGTTAGATTATGCTTCAAAGGGTTGATAATATAATATGATAATGTGGGTTTTCTAAAGATGTATTTTGGTTTGTGGTGAATTTCATGAGAAATCCTAAACCACATTTTTTCTTTTCTAATATCTTTCAATTACGATGATAGTTGTGGTTATGCATTTATTAAATGTACATGGGAAAATATAAGGATACAACAAATCAATATATACCATTCATTAACAATTTAACCTTAAAACATATCATCTCAATAGGACTAATAATTTATATATATACTAAAATATGCTTACATACAACCCAAAATCAAATCTATGTTCAATATGATTTCAATGATGAAATTAACAACTATTATGTAATTTCAACACTGAATCACAAAATCATATACTTGGGTTTTGTTTGTTGCATGGAAAAAGGCTAAAGCATAGTTTGCTGCATTATTTACAAAAATCACATGTCTTTTTATAGTTATTTTACAAAAATTCTTAACTAGCAAGTTCCTATTTACTTTCTAGTTAACTAGCAAGTTCCTATTTACTTTCTAGTTTTTGACTTGGGAGATTTAGTTTGTTATGCTTTGCTAAATCTATCTGCAATTGTAGTTCTGATAGCTGTGGGCTGGCTTGTTTGAGTATTTTGTGTTGTACTTAGATGGCTTGACTATGAACTAAGTGGTATACTTGTCAGTACTCCACATTAGTTAGTTTCATGTCCACATTTAGGTAGCATTAATAATATGACTATAAATTAACTTAACAATTTCAACAATAATGTATTAATATGATTGGTCTTTTGAATTTATGACTTATAAATTAAACAGTGCTAGTAAAGTGTGACTTTCTTTCTGAGGGATTGCTTGATGCAACTGTAGGTCCAGGCTGGCTTCCTTAAAAATACAAAGTAAATACATAAAGTGTTTTTTCTTTTGACAATTGCATTAATACATATAACTATAAAATACATAATAAATGCAAAATATTTATTAGACCTTTGACTGGGTGGTTTTAGGTAATTTATGGCTTCTGATATTGCCCAAGACCCTAAGTGCTTGCACCTCATTTGAATCATCCCTTTCCTCTTCAACTTATTTTTTACAGCAGCTTGTTCAATTTCTTCAGTCTCCTTTCTTCATGCTTTTGGTTTCCTCCCTCTTCTTTTCAAGACCACTAGTGATGGAGTGATTATCAGGTTGGATGGTCCATTTGGCAACAAGTTATGTCTATTTGTAGGTTCTATTGTGTGACTATACACTCTCAACCCTGCGGATATATGGTATCACATATCCATATATTTTTTAGGTTCCTCATTCTAACCAAATATACATGCTACAACACTACACATGGTATTCCAATAAGCTCCCACCTTCTACAGTTGCATGTTGAATCATTCAAATCTATAAAAAAATGATGCCCTTTACCATACACCTGTACCCTTGTTTATCTACTAAAAGTTAGTACTTGATATTTCCTTGATCTTCTTAAGCTTTTTCGTTATCTTAGGGCATAACAAAGTATTGGCCTTTTGCATCTCATATTTCTTCTTTGCTATCCTCCTCATCAATTGGTTTCTAATCATCTCTAATATTGTAATAATGGGCATAGTCCTGGCTTCTAAAATATATTTATTGAAACATTCACATATATTATTCAATAAAATGTCACATTTAGTAGTTGTTTTGAAGCAGACCCTACTCCAATTCTCATATAATCTTTATTTAAGCCATTCTCTATGTTTTGCAGATTTCTTTTCAACCTTATCCAAGTAATCTTCCAACCATTTTGTATAGGTTTCTCTGGCAAAATTCCAAGCAAATCTGTGTATACTTTCCCCTTAAATGTCTCCCTCATATCCATAAGTGCCTAACACACATTCTATGTTCTGAGTTGGGGAACATCTCCTTGACAACATTGATAATCCCCTGAAATATAAGTTATATTTAATCCATATTAAAATATATGAATGATGGTAAGATTAGAAAATATGATAAGTAAGTTAAAACCTTACATTTAAAGGTCCAATTATGTAAGTTATGCATTTCCAAGTCATCCTTCAAATGTGTTAAGAACCATCCCCAATATTCCTTATTTTCTAACTTCACTATAACAAAAGGAATAGGAAAGATGCAATCAATAGGATCAATACCAACTGCAGAATGGAGTTGGCACCCATAAATACCCTTCAGCCAATAATCATCTAAAGATACAATTGATCTACATCCATCTTTAAATCCAGAACTCAATGCATAGAGACAAATTTACATGCCTTCAAACTCACCCTTTTCTTCCTTGAACTCCACAGTTTGTAACACTCGGGAATTTTTTAGCCCCAACCGGGTGACTTTTGTGATACTGTCTCGAAAAATACCAATGTTAATTACACCACCCAGAGAAATAGTAGTCCGACTAATTTAAGAATTTCTGATCCAAACCTGGGGGGGATTAAGTTAGTTAATTTTATGAGAAATTATAGTGAAAAAAAAAATATCACGACCCACTTTTGGGCCGCGACGATCCTAGGGTACAAGTAGACCTAAGGTCACCGGAAACCCGTAAAACCTATTAACAATCCAATTATCAATCATTCATTCATAACTCATATATTGATGTTTAAGTCCCATTTATTAGTTATAAATTTTACAGAAATTTTGCTAGAGTTTCCTTTGTAATTTAAACCTTAATCCTGACCCAAAATTGAGTCTCTCAAAAAATTTCACAGCCTGTAAAAAAATTATTTTTACACTCCTAATAATTTGTCATCCTTTTACCCTCAACTTCACAGTTCAACAGACATACATGGCACTTCTAAATCTCTTTTAAAACATGTGAATTTCATTTTAGCGTTTTCAGTATCACTATCTTTATCACTTCACTATCATTGTCATTATCAAACATTAAACATTATACATAACATTTTGAATGCCACTGAAATGTCAGTTATTTCAATGTTCATACATTATTATAGTACTTAATCACCTAATTACACTCAGTACCATGGAGCTCTATGAGTTAATACTTATGGCCTTTAGAAAATAAAATTCTACCTCGATGTACTTGCATTCCAAGTCGGAAAAGAAACTGACTTGGAATTATCCTTCTCTATCTCATTCCTATAAAAATTATAAACCATAATAGGGTGAGTATAAAAATACTAAGTGAGCATATATACATCATTAAACAGGCGTTATAAGCATATGATAACAAAGGATAACAATGGTAGTCAAGTATCAATAATTGCAATGAATGGATATCAATATATTTATTTTTACATATCAAGGTTAATTAATTTGCACACCAAATGTCTTTGAAATTTTGGAACAGGTAACAAACAAATCGATGATAAACAATAATTGATGAAAGAATGGCCAACAATGGTAAGCAATAAGATATAAGCTTGGAATCAATGAATAGGTAAATGACACGTCTCATTTTCAGAACGCGATGATCCTAGGATGCGAGAGATGCTAGAGGCGACCGACACCCGTAGAACCCAGTATCACATGCAATTACTAATTACCATCAATTTATTAATCAATTACTTAATTACTATTCATTCTATCAATCTGTAATCTGTTTGTAAATTATACTGCAAATGGCTGTAACATTCATCATATCATGCCATAACATTAAATATACTCCATAATATGCCATACATATATGATCATAAACTAACTATACCATATACAACCCATGGAGCAGCTAGAATATGAACATACAAAAATACAATATTTAAAAATAATTACACTGCTATAAAATACTGAAGGAATCCACAGAGATATCAAAAGCTGGGATTTTTGCCTCCTACTCTGCACATGGAAATGGGAAACAATGAAAGGGTGAGTATATAAGATACTCAGTGAATCTAATATGCATCGATAATAAATATGAATTGGAACATCAATAAAGGATAGGCATATAGAATGATAATATCAATCTGCTCACAAATATTAAGATACAAAATCAAGTTATAGAAGATAACTGTAGAGTCAATAATCAAGTCAAAGGAAAGTATATCACATGGATAAGACAGATATAAGGTCATGAAATGCATATAACATGTATCAGTGAACATAAGACTGATCAGGTCTTATGTCTAGGACTGTTAACCCTTCCCAGCTAGGGTATAATTATACAATGTGCATATTGACGACAGTTTGTACCCACTACCTTATCGGATCGGCAGTTCTGTCAATCCACATCGGAGTCAATAAAAGTAAGGAACAAGTCAATAGATACCATTACACAACAATGGTATAACCAAGTATCAATAATTCATTATCAATCAATTCAAGTAGCAATATAACCAATGGAATAGCAATAGCAAGTAGATATACAATGACAAAGGGTTTGGCAAACAACAATAGGATGGAACATAGGTTGGTCATATATGAACAAAAGGTTGGCACACTTGGCATGCCAATGTCGCTGGCGACGATGACATTCAAATGATAGGCCTATGGATGAACAAGTGATAAGCCTATGGAAAAATGAACTACGCATTTTGTCAAACACTTAGTGTGCAACTTTGAATGGACAATTTGACGAGGTTTGGGTGCAACTCCAACATTGCCCCATTAAACATCAACAACTCACAATCAAGGCAATATTATAGGCATTATAAACTCAATAATAAACAACATTTAAAGGATCAAATTGGCATGGAAAAACCATAGGAAAAATAAGTAAAAACTTAGGCAATGAATGGTAACATAGGTTCGGCCAAAAATGGGCTTCCAAAGGAGAGTTCCAATCAACATTTCAATACTTAGGACATGTTAAATGATGCATAAAAGACTTACCTCACACTTCAAATTAACTTGAAAAATTGATTTTCCACCTAAAGCTTCAAAGGAGGCAAAATTGACAACTTTGCAAATCTTGATTTTCTACATCAAACTAACCATAAATAATTCATCCATTATCCTCCAAATAACATAATCTAAGCTTAATTAATATAAACTAACTCAAAATCAAATAGCTAAACCATACAACTTAGGTTAGGGTTTAAAATTTGGGGAAAAATACCCAAATATATCAATTAATGCAATTAAACTCAAAACCCATTCTAATCATCATTTAAAACATCTAAATCAAACATAAAATCAATATTGCTTCAATATTGATACTGTTTATTTGATATTACCTGAATAATTTTTCTTTGAGCATTGGTGTGCATAAACTCGACCCTTAATTATTAATCTTGATCTTCTATTACATGTAACCTTTTATGCATGTAATTTGGTATATAGTGAGTTCATTAAGTATTTTTATACTCACCCAATTTGTGGTTTAATATTTTCAGGTTCTGAGCAATAGTGCAGTTCCAATCTCTTCCTCGAGGAATCTGCAATATATTTTGGATATGTAATTATTTATTACTTTTGTACTTTTAGTTTTGCTCTAGATTAGCTCAATGGTTTGTAGTTATGGATGGTCTGTAATTATGACTGGTTTATGATAATAACAGTATAAATATTTTTGGTCTGTAAATATACATATTATATTTAGTTAATATTGGACTTGAAATGGGACAGATATATGAGTTATTATTATGTGAGATTGAATTAGGGATATAATTAAAAGTTGAATATGTTTATTTAAGGATAGTATTATGATATTATAGGGGTTCTATAGGTGTTCGTCGTCACTAATAGTACCCATATCCTAGGACCGTCACGCCCATTTTTCGAGTAGTGATAGAGGTGGTATCAGAGCTGTCACGACCCGTTCTCAGGAAGCGAGGGTCTTAGGCTGCGGGAGATGCCAAAGGCGACCAACACCCGTAGAACCCATTATCTGTAATACCCTATAAAAGCATAACATATTTTTATAAATAAAGTTCTTAGTATATGGTTTAAAATTATCAAAATGGCTTATAATAATTTTGAAAACTCAGTTAGAGCGAAAATGAGAAACTTTTCCGAAAAATATCGATGTCGATATCGCTACGGCAAAAATAGCAGCACGGTCGATAGATGAATTTCTAATTCTGATTAAGAGATAATGTGTATGCATGTGTAAATATAGTAAAAAGAAAGAGATGAAATTTTTTTAAGAACACTGATAAAGTAAGCAATGGCAAAATCGTAAATAAAGAAAACTTTAGGGGTATAGTGGAATTTCGACAGTCTGAGTTTTAGAAGGGCTCTGAAACTATTAATAAAAATAGGATGTTTGAATATTCACTTTGAAATCCAAAACCCAACGGAATTGTTAGAATAAATAACAGAAGGAAAATGTGGCAAAAGCATAATTTAATGAAAGTTGAAGGACCAAAGGAAAATTTACCATTTATGACTTAGTATATAAGCTTGCCTTAGAAACTTTTTTTGCCCATTTCTTCTTCTTCCAATCGTAGCTTGTGTTCTTCATTTTCGATTGATTTTTCCTTCCATTTTGTTAAGGAAAAGTGTTGGAAACTTGATTTAAACACTAAATAATCCATCCTCCATCAAATTCCATCCATAGAAATTAAGAAATTTTCAAGAACAAATGCATTGGGATTTTCAGCCATTTCAAGCTTTTGAGGTATAATGTTGTTTTGTTTGATTTTATAGTTTAATTAGGGTTATTTGATGTTAGTTAGATTGGGTAATTGGTTTAATTGCATCAATTAATGCATTAAGCATTTTTGCCCAATTTTCAAACTCTAAACCTAAGTTGTGTGAAGTGATTTTATGCAAATGAGTTAGGATGTGTAAATTGAGTATAGAATAAGTCAATTGGATGTTTATTGGTGATTAATTAATGGTTACATTGTTGTAGAAAATCATTTGAGGAAAATTACCAAATTTGCCTACTTTGAAGAATTTGAGGAATTTGGTGGCAAAGCAATTTTGCTTGGTGAATTGGAGTACTAGGTGAGTCTTTTATGCATCATTTGTTATGGCTAAATTGTTAGAATGCAAATTGAAATCCTTGAGTGAAAACCCTAAAGTGGCCGAACCACTTTAGGGCAAATTTGCCTAAATTTTGTTCTTGTTTTCCTATGGCTTTTGTATGCCAATTTGAACCATTTGATGATGTCTATTGATGTATATATATTGCCTATGGAATTGCTTTCAATGTGTATTGTTATTGATATTTGGGACAATGTCAATGTTGCACCAAAACCTAGTTCAAAATCCGTAGGCCAACCATTTGAATACCATCATCGCCAGCGTCAATGGCATGCTAATTGCGTCAACTTTTTGGCCGTAAATGACCAACTTATATTTTATCCCATTGTTGGTTGTTAGACCTTTGGTCATCCTATAATCGATTGTTATTGATATCGTATTGATTCTATTGCTCATTGAATTGATTGATGACGAGTTTATTGATATTAGTAATACTATTATTGTAAAATGGTATCTATTGATGTGTTATTGTTTCTATTGATCCCGAGATAATTTGACAGAGCTGCCGCCCCGACAGAGTAGTGAGTTCATACTATCGGCATTGTGCACAATGCATTATTATGTTACCCTATACTAGGAAGGGATGTTATAGTCATAAGACCCGTACAGTCTTATGTTTATTTATATGAGTGATTTGTGCTTGACACATCTTTATGCATTTCATGGCTTTATATATGTCATTTCCATCTTATCCATGTGATATACATTCCATTGATGTGATTGTTTACTTACAGTCATATTCTATACTTGATTTTATATTATACAGATTTTGAGCATATTAATTCATTATTTCATCTGCCTATTGCTTATTGATATTCCATTACCTATTTTTATTGGTCGATTCATATTAGATTCACTGAGTATCATATATACTCACCCTTTCACTATTTACCCTCTCAGGTGCATAGTAGGAGGCATATACCCCATTTTTTTGACTCTCTGTGTATTCTGCAGTTTTATAGCAGTGTAATTATATTAAACACTGAATATTTTTGTATGTTCATATCCTAGCTGCTCCATGGGTTTTGTACGGTGTAGTTAGTATATGAACATGTATGTATGGATATTGAAGTATAAATATAAAAGATATGGAAGTTATAGAATGATTGATAGAGTGACAGCATGAATAGTGCATATGTGAGTGTATGGCTATATATATATACTGTTATGTGATTGATGTTGGTTATAGATATTTTCGCTGCAATATTGTTATAGTATTGATGTGATTGAGGGGTTCTACGGGTGTCGGTCGCCTCGGCATCTCCCGCACCCTAGGACCGTCGCGATACGGAATCAGGTTATGACATTATCACATACAATCAACTATTACCATCAATATTATTATACAGTTACCTAATTACTATTCATTCTGTCAATCTATAATCTGACTGTAAGTTTTACTGCAAATGGCTGTAAAATTCATCATATTATAATTAAACTCTAATATAATCTATATATACATGTTTATAAACTAACTATACCATACATAACCCATGGAGCAGCTAGGATATGAACATACAAAAATATACAGTGTTTATATAATTACACTGATATAAATATTACAGAATCTACAGAGAGTCAAAATGCTGGGATATCTGCCTCTTACTCTGCACCTGGAGATGGGAAACAGTGAGAGGGTGAGTATTTAAGATACTCAATAAATCTAATATGCATCGACCAATAAATAAATAATGGAATATCAATAAATAATAGGCAGATGAAATAAATAAATAAATCTGCTAAAAAATCTCTGGATACTGAATCAAGTACAGAAATGACTGAAAAGTCTTACTCATATCAATGAAGGTATATCACATGGACAAGACAGATATAGGGCCATGAAACGCATATAATATGTGTCAAACACATCAATCTCATATCAATAACATAAGACGGATCAGGTCTTATGACTAGGACTGATAACCATTCCCAGCTAGAGTATAAATATTCAATGTGCACAATGCCGACAGTATGTACCCACTACCCTGTTGGGGCAGAAGCTTTGTCAAATCACATTGGAAATAATAAAAACAATAATCAAGTCAATAGATACCATTGCACAATAATGGTATCACCAAGTATCAATAATTCATCATTAGTCAATTTAATGAGTAATAGAACCAAATGAATAGCAATAACGAGTGATTATACAATGATCAAAGGTTTGGTAACCAATAATGAGATATAGCATAAATTGGTCATTTATGAACAAAAAGTTGACGTAATTGACATACCATTATCACTAACGACAATGACATTCAAATGGTTGGCCTATGGATTTTTGAGCTAGGCATTATGTCAAACACATGGTGGGCAACTTTGGATGGACAATTTGACAAGGTTTGAGTGCAACTCCAATATTGCCCCAATTATAAAAAATAATACACATTATAGAAAATTCCATAGGCATTATAAACACAACAATTAACAACATTAAATGAATCAAATTGGCTTAAGAAAACAAACCAAAATGAAGCAAAAACCAAAGTCAAAAAAATGGCATTTAGGGTTCGGCCAAAATAGGGTTTTTGTATATGAATTTCAAACTTCAATTTAACACTTTAGGCATGTTATTTGATGCATAAAAGACTCACCTAACACTTCAAATAAGCCACCAAAATTGATTTGCCTCCAATTCTTCAAAGTAGGCAAAAATGGCAAATTTCCTCAATTCGATTTTCTACAATAAACCAACCATAAATAACTCATTAATTAACTTTTAATTAACATATTCTAAACTCAATTAACATAAACTAACTCAAAATCATTAAGCTAGTTCATACAACTTAGGTTTAAGGTTTGAAATTGGGAAAAAATGCTATATGAATCAATTAATGCAATTAAACATATTACCCAATCTAATTAACATCTAATAAACCTAAATCAATCATAAAATTAAACAAAATATCATTTTACCTCAAATTGATGCTTTGGCTAAAAATTTCAAGATGCGTGGTTCTTGAAATTCTTTGATTTCCAAGATAGCAAATGGATGGAGGATGAAAGATTCAAGGTTTGAATAAAGTTTTTACTGATTTTCCTTAACAAAATTGAAGGAAAAATGGTGGGAGAAGAAATGAAAATTTTCGGACAATAAGAAGAAGAAAATGAAGAAAAAATTTCTAAGCGTGGCTTATATACTTAGTCACATTTGGTAAATTTTATTTCGATCTTTAAACTTTCTTTAAATTATACTTTTGCCACATTTCCTTATGTAATTTATTTTGACGATTCTGTTAGGATTTGTGTCACGACCCAACTTGGAAGCCGCGACCGTCCTAGGGTACGGGTGATGCTTATGCTACCAGTACCACGAAGAACCCAAATAACTATATTATATGGCATGCAATTCAATAACAAGCTCAATATGGCTTGACAATTCTCATACAATTTGGGCAGCATCTCCTCTATATAAGGAGCATGCCCAGCTGAAAAACATGCAAATAAACACTTCTACTATATACTTCACCATCTATCACAAATCAAGGATCCCTTTGGATCTCCAATATCAACTCAATATAAATATCTGTATATCAAATCACATCCATTCATATCAACACATATGAATATATCTCCAAAATATAACTTATAGATATAAAGATGCAACACACATATATATACATGCCTAACCTTAATTTACAGTACCATGGGACCTCTATACTGTACAAATATTTACAAATACTTTTGGAACTAGAATATACATGTCACAAGTATCAAAATTTTCACGACGAGGATAAGATGTGCCAATGGAATATGGGCCTCACTGCTGACCTAAAAATGATAACCACTGAAGGGGATGAGTATAAAAATACTCAGTGAATCGAAATGTATAAAAATGCAGTAAATGCTATATTATCAATAACTGCCCTTATATGGCCTGTAGAATCAATATATATAATAACAAGTGAAAGAAATAACAAGTATTTGTATCAATAATCATATGAGTATTCATATCAATATTCAATATACAAGTCAATGCACATATGATATAACATGATTAAGTCATATTCAAGTTAATTTGCATTGTTCGTAATAGGCACGATAATCAAGTGCTTTAATTCATTACACGCAAAGGGGATCAACCTTTAATTAATCTATTTCCATCAAAGATTGAAAGAAAACAATAAGAAATGATGGTGGTGGATGGTGGCCGAAATGAAGAAATTGAGGAGAGAGAAGTTGCTACAACTTTTGGCTGAAAATGGTGATGAACAATGGAAGAGGTGGGAAATATCAACTTAAATATCAAAGGCCTAATCCTATGCTTTAGTTTTATGGTACTTTTGGTGAAACCTAACCATCCAACCATCCATTTCTTCACCTTTTCATCCAATGGTTGGGTTTAATCAAGCCTAAAATCATTCCATAAGGTTGCATACACAATATAATTCCATATTGCAAAGGAAAAGACCAAAATAGCCTTAGTTCAAAAGAAGCACCTCAAGCACTTCGATTGAGCAGCTTGCCGGGAACTATTTTTAACCGGGTTTAATTCTCCAACTATTATTCAAATAAACTTAATAATATCATTTTCATGTCCTTAAATTCTTTTCTACTTTCAAATATAGTGTTAATTCTATAAAAATCCGATGGGGGTGTGAAATGACCATTTTGCCCCCAGTTCACCAAAAACTCAAAATTTCCCGATTTTGTCCTAACAGCCTTTAAACCACTTCTATGCATAAAATCAACTCATATAACATGCATAACTATAAATTTCATGCATAAATACATAATATCAACATATTGAAAAAAAAGAAAAAATTTTCCCCTAAGTTCCCCTTAAAGGTTCAAATGAGGTTTAGGTTGAGGTGTTACATTCTATCCCCCTACAAATACATTCGTCCCCGAATTTACTTTATGGCTACAGGGTGGAAAAATAACCTGACTCATCAAATAGGTGGGGGTAGCTATACCTCATCACAGCTTCACTTTCCCAAGTACATTCCTCTATATGTCTGTTATGCCACAATATTTTAACCATAGGAATGCTCTAGTTTCTAAGTTGTCTGATCTGACTATCCATAATCTGAACAGGTATTTCCTCATATGATAATGACTCATCAATATCTATCTCCTGGGATTGCAACACATGGGATGGATCTGGCACATATTTCCATAGCATGGAAATGTGAAATACTTGATGTATATGTCCCATATTCGGTGGAAAAGCTAACCTATATGAAACACTTCCGACCCGATCTAAGATCTCAAAGGGTCCAATATACCTAGGTGACAACTTGCCTTTCTTCCCAAATCTCATCACTCCTTTCATAAGAGAGATCTTTAAGAATACATGGTCACCCACTGTAAACTGCACATCCTTTCTCTTTGGATCTGCATAGCTC
>CANXYC010763953.1:0-13397 GCA_948193065.1 Aleurites moluccanus | reverse complement strand
CGCTAAGTTGAAAACCTTAATAAGGCGGCTTAGGCAAAAATTAGAGCATCTCGGCAAGTTGACAACCCGGAAGGACAGCTCGAGCAAAAATTAGAGCAAAAAAAAAAAGCAAAACAAAAAAATCAGAAAAATCATTTTCTGAGTCAATCATCATAGCAAAAGTTGCTAACAAGTCCTCGTCAGAGTCATCAAATTCATTTTAGTATCTTAGTGTCAAACAATTGTCATGTTAATCTGTCACTTCTCTTAGCTAATTGGCTAAGTTGTCTTTGTCCTACATCAAGGGTATGTCCTTTTGTCAATCATCACAGCAGTTAAGTGGCTAAACTACCCTGATCCCTCATCAGGGGCATGTTTTCTAATGTCAACATCTAGTCACTGTGGCTAAGTAGATTAAATCAATCATCCGAGGATAAGTAATCCAAAGTCATCATTCCTTGAGTCGATTGTCCAAATCAACAAATCAAAAAGTCTTTTTCTTTAATGATGAATGACTTTTCTTTTAAGTCATTTGACTCGTGTGTCAGTTCCAAAGAATCCAACCGATAAAGTGTCAATCAAGTCATTGACCCTTGTGTCATTCCTATTGGTCCAAACTGACAAAGTTTTAGCCCCAAGAATCTTTGCAAACTCAAATAGTAGGAATAGCTCCGCTTGTCTCTCCCATAAGACAAACTCATAAAACCTTCGATTTCCCAAAAGCAAGTCCAAGCTTAAGGGACAAAACAGAAAGGATTCAATGGTTTAAGCAAAAAGGGTTCAAATTCCTCTAATCTTCATCAGTGAAACCAAAGTCGAAATTCTCAAGTGATCCTTTGATCATCTGAATAGCCAAGCCCTCGTTACCAAATTTAAAACCTATTGCCCTTTTGAAGTTGGGTCAGGTGTGGAATCAAAAGTGGATCACAAATCAAGGTCCATGAGCCTAAGCAGCCAAGTTGTCTTTTTGAAAGTTTGAACCCATCAGAAAAAGCCTTTAGCCTGAGACAGAGCCAACCACAAATTCATCTTCCATAAACCTCAATGAACAAAGTCATCTTTGGCAAGAACCAAGCAGACAAACTCTCAAAGTCAATCCTTCGGTCCAAATTAAAACTAATCTATATAGCGTTCCATTAGGTGTCCAAAATCAAACCGACAGGATCAACTCACATAGTTGACCTTTAAGAGTCCAAAACCATTCCAACAAGGCATACCTGACCTCATCCTTTAAGTTAATCTTTGAACCAATACTGAGCATGGTATCATCCTTAATCCAACATACTCAGTCAAAATTGAATGTGGCTTCAAAACCTCACCACTCCACGGTCACTACCCAACAAATTCTCAACTCCCTCTCAAACCTTAAAGACCATCAAAATGATATAAGTCATCATTCCTCAAAAGCAGGCCAACTCTTCAAATCACGGTCCCCAAAAATGGGTCATCTCCATAAGAACCCAAGTGCAGCCCTTAGACCAAACCCTATTCAGATCCAAGATACCAGATCAGCTAAAATCTCACCGTTTGATCAAACCTGATGCAACCTTTGATCCAAGATCAAGTCCTAAACTTACCATTTGATCCAAGATCAAACCCTATTCAAATCCATGATATCAGATCATCCAAAATCTCACCATTTGATCAAACCTGATGCAACTTTTTGACCTAAGATCAACGCCCTTAATCTCACCCTCAATGACCAACAAAATGACCAAGTCACCCCTTTCCACAAGTCACCTTCCTTCAAAAAGTGGGGCATCCTACTAAAATTTCAATCGTCAATTTGACATTTCTCATAAATTGTCACCTTACAATGCATATCAGCCTTTCATCGGTTCAAGGTATTAAATTTGTCAAAACATGCATTAGAAATAGGATGCACATGCAAATTCAAAGTCTCAATTAGTGTCAATCAAAGCTCATTGAACCCTCCAAAGGTAAATGCATTTTCCAAACTAGAATGGAATCAGGTTTGCTTTTTCAAATAATTTTTTTTTTTTTTTGTCCAAAGATAGCTTAAGTTTTCACTTCTAGCCTAGCATAAAGTTAGGGCATTGCATCTCATTAAATTCTTTCTGATTTAGGGCATCCTAAATTGCATTATTTCTTCAGACTTTGGAAAATCTCTTAAGCCATGCATCATTTCCTTCAAAGGTTCATAGGTCATATATCATTAAAGTCTCATTCATTTAATTTTGAACTTGAAAAAAAAACACAAATCATTTTAAGCCCAAGCAGCCCTTGGCAAACCAAAAATCATTTTAAGCCCAAGTAGTCCTTGGCAAGCCAAAAATCTTTTTAAGCCCAAGTAGCCCTTGGCAAACCAAAAATCATTTTAAACCCAAGTAGCCCTTGGCGAGCCAAAAATTGTTTTAAACCCAAGCAGCCCTTGGTAAAATCAAAATCCATTTTTCATCCAATTTTGAAAGATGTTTGAAATCAAAATCCATTTTTTCATCCGATTTCATTCTAAAAATGTTCGAAATCAAAATCCATTTTTCATCCAGTTCTGAAAAATGTTTGAAAATCAAAATCCATTTTCCACCCGATTTCATTCTGAAAGATGTTTGAAATCAAAATTCATTTTTTCATCCGATTTCATTCTGAAAATGTTTGAAATCAAAATCCATTTTTTTTCCAATTTCATATTGAAAAATGTTTGAAATCAAAATCCATTTTCCATCCGATTTCATTCTGAAAGATGTCTGAAATCAGAAATCTATTTTCCATCTGACTTCACCCTGAAAGATGCTTGAAGCCAAAACTCTTGAGCATTCATCCTATGTGCTTAACATAACATCAATATCATCTTTAGCACATCATTCTTATCAGCCTACTATAGAGTTAGCGTCTCTCATTCTGAGACCTATTGTAGTGTTAAGGTTCTCATTTCTAAAGTTAAGTATCCT
Source organism: Aleurites moluccanus (assembly GCA_948193065.1). Lineage (NCBI taxonomy): Eukaryota > Viridiplantae > Streptophyta > Magnoliopsida > Malpighiales > Euphorbiaceae > Aleurites > Aleurites moluccanus. The sequence goes on along the minus strand of CANXYC010763953.1, from coordinate 10,506 downwards.
TAGGATTTATACCAGAGCAGAGTTAGGCCTCTCCTTTTCTAAAGTCAACCATCCTAGGGCATCCTTAGGGTTTATCTCCTCCAATATATAGAAACTATCCTAAGACATCTTTAGGACCTCTCTATTCAAAACCTATTGCAAATTAGATTCCTCTTGTACAATCATCCATCTTGGGTCATCCTTAAGTTTCACATCTTAAACCTAGCACAATTTAAGAATAACTTTTCTAAGGGTATCCTTAGAAGCCTTTCAAACCTTTTTTAAGGGTATCTTTAGGAACTTTCCAGACCATCCTAAGGGTAGCTTTAGTATCTTTCCAGATCATCCTAATGGTAGCTTTAAGATCTCATCAAACCTTTTCTAAGGGTAGCTTTAGGAACTTTTCAGACCATCCTAAGGGTAGCTTTAAGATCTCATCAAACTTTTCTAAGGGTAGCCTTAGAAGCTTTTCAGACCATCCTAAAGGTAGCTTTAGGATTTTTTTTTTCGACCTTTTTAGGGGCAGCCTTAAGAGCACCTCTCCATACCCTTCCTAGGATAGCTTTAGGATATTTTTACCTTATTATGGTAGCCTGTGTCCACTATCATCATGATTACTTTTCTATAAAAGCAACCATGCTAAGGGGCAGCTGTGAACACTGATGTTTTACACCCCTCGGACTCGTACCAAGTCGAATGGCAGTCAATGAAACTAAATTCGCGCTCGAACGGACTCATAATGACCTTAGGACGAAGTCGGACCAGAGCTGCCACCCTATAGGCATGGCATTGCCACCAGAGGGGGGTGGCAGGCGGCAACTACCATGCCCAAGGGCAGCAGCATGGCTCTTTGCCACTAATGCCGCCCTCCTTCAGCTCCTATGCTGCCAAAAACCCCTGGCGGTGCCATCGTCCCCCTCAAGCGTCACCAGCTCCTCTTGCCTGTGGCAGCTCCATTCCAAACCTTTTTTTTTTTTTGAATCCCACATTGAAAAATGATGGGATTTGACCCTATAAGCTTCTATTATAAATAGAAAGCTAGCTCACACCCTCCAAAACACACAAAATTATCTAGTTTGAGTTTTCACTATTGATTTCACTCTCTTCTCCCTCCAATACTTATTTTTCTTCTTTCTTTAGCTCTCTTTAAGTTTAAAGAGTTGCTATTAAGGGCATTTGGAGCCCATCTTCTTTAGTTCTCCTTGAGCCAAAGAAGGATGCAATCTGAGGCGTGTGGAGCCTCAAAATCATTTCTAAGCAAAGTTACTCTATCAGTTTGTTTTCTTAAGAGCTAAGAAGACATTTTCACCTATTTCCTCTGCTTCATCCGATCTAACGTGAAACTCCAATCTGGAAGAACACTCCGTTTGCCAACACCCCTAAAAGCTAGGGTGAAGGTATAAACTCTCAACTCATCTTCTTTAGTTTGATAGAACATTAAAATAAAGAACCAAAACATGATAAATTGGGCATAAAATCAACCCTCCTTTGCGAGAAGGAAGAACTGCGTGGGTTTTGTTTCTCATTCAACGAGATACGCAGGCAAGCTGTATAAAAGCTTTAAATCCAAAAAAGACAAAAACCATCTCTTTTTCTTTGATTATTTGCTTTATTTTATTTGTTGGCTGTAATCTTTGGGGAATGTGTGATCAATCTAGAACCCATAAAGGCTAGAATTGATATCCTCTATTTTGAGATTTTGAGATGTAATAATTTACTTTTATCATTTTCTTTTTGTTTTACTTGATTGCTTATATTTCAATTGTTCATCCGTTTATTTACTTGCTTATGCATCTTATATGTCATTCTTTAATTATTTATGAAAATCATTTTAAATCTAGGTTACAATTAAAAGTTAAGTTCAACCGAAAACCTAGTCCCCGAATCCTCTTTGGTTTCAAAGACTAGTGCACTTTTTCCTTTGGGATAAAATTGGAGTCAAAATGGGTTTTTACCTTAAATTTTCCTAATAAAAATAACTTAAGGTGGCGACTTCAAAATCAAAATCATTTTCAAATAAAAGGCACTAAGGTCGTCTCCTCTGTGAGAAATTGTCCCAAATGAGCATTTTGATCCCATTTAAAGCGAATCCGGACGAGGTGCTCGGGCGAGGCCTCACACTGAGTAATGAACTCAATTATCATCTTATAGTTCCTCTATAACTGATTCAACTGTTGGGCCATATAAATCACATTTACTTGTGACTCTAGAGGAACGTCATCACCTCTCACTCTACCTACTGATCCTTTTTCAGAAGGTAACTCTCTTCTAGGACGGCCTCTACCACGTCCTCTTCCTCGCCTCGGAGGCATCTCGAAACTAATAAGAGAAACAAAGCAAACATAGACTTAAAACACAAGATTAACGCAGATCTATACCAAAAGAATACACAACATTGACGTGACATGAATACTATGCTCCGTAGTCATCTTAATCAAGCACTTATACTAGGGAACTTGCACATCTATCTATCTATCTTATAATTATAAACCTATAGCTTTGATACCACCTCTTGTCACACCCCAACACTACCGGTGTGACGGTCCTAGGGCAAGGGTAGGCATAAGGCCACCATAAACCCATAGAATCCTTAACTAAACTTGTCTCATACACAACAACATACACTTATCCAATGCAAAACATCTTATCTCATAAATCATCGTTATATAGTATGAAATCTCCACTTGTTCCCTATCTATCAAAAGATAGTTCTAACATCAATATGGAACAAATGAGAGTCTACAAATGCCATTCATGGCAATAAAATCAAAACCATTCCATATCTATCTATGGAGCTCTAAGAGAATACTTCTCAATAGACATGATTATATATATACATAACAAAAATAATATCCAAAATAATTACATCCAAGCTTCTTATGAAGAAGAAGTCAAGAAGCTCTATCCTCTGGATTAGCTCTCTCTCGAGCTACACTAGTACTTGAAAACACAGAAAAGGGTGAGCCTTCAACTCAATAAGATATGAACAACATAATGCCTTACGTTAATCCAAGAATCTGAGTATCAAATCATGAACATATACATATACATATACTTAGGCATGAAAGAATCTTAAGCTTGTACTTGAAAAGAATATGAGTGCTTACAACAAATAGCACTATCAAATCATATCGTAAATTAAATCATGGCTCTCATTTAGAACATAAGAAGGCCTGCGAAGGGTGGCATTATCAAATCACATATAAGATAGAACTAATATCATATCATAACGTTTTAGTAGCCTTACTACCTTAACATAACACATATGCTCGTGCGGGCTTATGCCTAAAGCTTATGGCGCCTTCTAGGTGGAACACTGATAAAAACCCTATCAGCTGGGCTCCCATTGTGCACATGGACTAATCAATTTACTCTTATTAGGAAAAGCGTTCTATACATATGTATATCAAAGGATCATTATCATAAGGTATTCTCAAAAATTCATATTGGTCAAGAGACTATTTAACATTCATATCAAAGGTTCGTTCATGATCTTGGTCCAAGAAAAAAATAACCAAGTCATTCTTATATATTAAGTGATTGCATTAAGGAAGTTATCAAGTAAAATTTTCATATCGTAAAGAACGTATATGAATATTTAACAATTCATCTCATAAGGAGAAAATATACATTTATGTAATTCATAACTTATCTCTTAGCAAAACTTTCCACAATTAAGCTCAACACTTGATTAAATGAAAATCCTCATCAATTCCTTGAATTGTCCAAGCCTAATCAAAATCCTTAAATTCTACAAATTATGGTTTTCTCAATTAATAATACATAATATAGTTCCTTATAATTTTAACTATCTTATAGTCTCTATTATTGTTTCCTAACATCAATTTAATTCATCTCTTAAAGAAAATTTGAAAAATTAATAATATAAGTACTGTTCACGTCACTATTCATTATTATTTATAAATTCTCATATCTTCCATATCAACCATAATTAATAGCTTTAAATGCTCATAATAGGTTCTATATAACTCATAAATAACTATTCTATCTACCAAAAATCTTAATCTAAAAAGAAAATGAAGTTTGGAGAAAATCACCTTATTTCCCCAAAAATAATTTTTTGAAGGATCTTGACTTGAAAATGATAATTGAAACCTTTGTATGTGTTAATTTAATAATTTAAGGCATTAATTTTGAGTATTAATGCATTAGAAAACAAATGGAACATATTGGAGAGAGATAGGAGAAGGAATGAAGAATAAAGAAAGAAAATATAAGAAGTTATCATGAAAAAAAAAATGGCTACTGCTTCTCTTTTAAATAAGCTACTGCCTCACTTAAATCCTTCCTCTCTAATTTTCACTTTGCCAATTTCCACTTCACCAAATTTCACTTCGCCAATTTCTTCTTCGGTAGCTCTCACTAATCTAGCTCGATTTTGAGCTAGAAAACTCTAATTGCCTCGCTTTTTAGCTAAAAATTTGTCCAAATCAAGTTATGATGAATTTTCAAAATTGGACCTGCTTCGCTGTGTTTTTCATTTTGGCGAGCTAGAGTCCTGCCTCACCAGCTATCTCGCCAGCTTGCATTAAAATAGCTCGTGAGTGAGCTAAAGAAGTCCAAATGTCTCGATTATTTTTCTTAGTTAAACTAGACACATAGGGCTACAACTTTCATGTTTATCTCTCTAGCTCGATCAGCCTCTATCTACCTCAAAATCAAGGAGCAAGCTCGCACTACCTATTTCTATTGAGCTGGAAAATCTTCCTCGCCAACTTGCACTAAACGAGCTTGCAAATGAGCTACAGATATCCAAACTCATCGATTCTTTTTGTCACTTAAAATAAACACTTAAGAGTTAAAAATATCCAAAATTTATATCAAAATGAGATTTACACAATTTATGGTGAATTTCTAAATTTTATCCTTACTTTACTCTCCAAGTACTATCCGAGAAGGTCTGATTCAATTAGCTCTCTCTTGAGCTACAATTCTCCAATCTCCTTGAAATTTTACAACCATCTATATAATACATAAAGGAACATTTTTTATATTTACACTTTTGATCACTCAGTCTCTAACATTCTCAAAATAAACAAACAATCTCAAACTTTCTACAGGAATAGCAAACTAGATAAGTCCTAGTCGAGGAAATATATCTCCTCACACACATAAAATTTTATAAAACGGTTTTACAGACTTAAAGATAAGATATAGATCTACAACTTCTATGTTTTACACTTTTCCAAATTATTCCTTTAAGATCATGAAAACTTATTCACAATATCCTTCCCAAACACAGATTCTGAAATTCTCAAAACACTAATCTATCCACAATCATCTCAACAAACAGGCATAAAAAGAAATTAACAGGTATTACAGAAACCATATGCAAATTTTCTTGTTTGGCTGAATGCCATTATGCCTATTTCCTTGGAATTTTGCTTTATTTTCTTTTATTTTCCAAGCCTAATTTGATCCATTATGTATAGATATTTGTTTGATTTGATTTTCCTATTGAATTATCAACATTGTGAGCTTGTTGTTTGATATATGGGCATTGTTAAAATTCCACCAAAATCCTACTAAATTATTGTTGAAAAGTTGCATATCAAGTATTCGACAAAATACCTCAATGAGTTTTTCATAGGCCTACCAAGACAATATCATCGTGGCCAGTGACATTGGCTAGCCAATTGCACTAGCGTAACTGACCTTGGCTGACCACTTTGTTGTCTAACCTTTACTTGAATATCATTTCTATTGTTGTTCTAAATAGAGCTTCCATTACTTATATATGATTGATTATTTATACCGATTCATTAATTTGCAAACCATTTGAATATTGTTAGGTACCTTGATTCTTAATTATTCTTATTGATTAATTTCCTAAATTAATGATTCTATTGCCTTATTATATGTTGATTTGATAGAGCTACTTTACCGATGGGGTAGTAGATGAATACCGTCGGCATTGTGCATAATGTATATCATGAACCCTAGCTGGGAAGGGTTAATATCCTAGCCATAAGGTTTGGCTTGCCTTATGTAATTTATATGTGATTTATATATTGTTATATGTGTTAAGGCCCATTATTTATCGTTTCCATATGATTTGTATACTTAGGACCTATTTATTGGTTACAGACTACCGTTGCTACCTAATTTTTCCCTCATATGTTAACTAGTATGCAAAACCTGTTACTTAATATTTGTTTATCTTATTGTCTTATTAATTATCCAATCCTAATGTGATATGATGTATATTGAATTCACTGAGTATTTATACTCATTTTGTAGTTGTTGAATATTTTCAGGCCATAAGTAGTAGGCAGGTTCCAGTTCTTCTTTTTTTTGTGGAGCCATCAGTATAATTTTGGCAGTGTAAATATTTTATCTCTATCTTGTATCATATTATTAGTAGCTCCATGGATTTGTAACTGGATATAGATGGGTTATATTAAGTGATGCATAATATTTTTATAGAGAGGTTAATTATATTTATTACATGGACAATGAGATGAAATAGTACTTGAATTACATAATGCATAACAAAAAGAAATTATTTAAGTAATAGAAAAAGGAAATTTGGATATGTTATGGGTTCTATGGGTGTCAGTCGTCTTTGATAATTCTTGCATCCTAAAACCGTCATGTTCCAATTTTAGGACGTAACAATTTTAGACAGAGAGCAATTTAATACTCGTTATTTAACATTAACAGGGCATTACTCAAATTTTATGCTCGTTTACTGAATTACTTAAATTTTAAAAATTTGGACAAAAAAGAAAATAATAAACATTACTTAAAATTCGCACTCGTTTCCTTTTGAAGTTCATTTTAAAAAAAGGAATTCACGAGTGTTACTAGAACTTCATGCTCGTTACAACTTGGAAATCTTCCTCCTTTAGGACTTATCCACTTCCAATGATATGTCGAACCTCTAAATAAACCATTTTAAAGATTCTAGGGCTCAAACTAAGCTTAAACATTATCATTATTAAAGATGTACAAACAACCGAAACTTATAATCCATAAATCATCGTAAACCAATTTTAAACTCATAAACAACACATATATATAGCATGCATAAACCTTAATTAGCTTAACTAAAAGTTCAACAAAGGTTAAAGACATTGGATGTTATATTAGAAGTCTAATTCTAGTCCTTCCATCCTGTGAGATCATCACCTTCAACATTCAAGGTCCAACACCTTCATCAATAGAGGTCTAACACCTTCTAATGACCAAGGTCCAGCATCTTCGGCTCAACCTTTCCACACCCATAAAAATCCACTACCTCTCACACCCTCAGCAACTCATGATTGATTTTGGTCCAATCTCATATCTCTCTCAAATGGCCATACTAATATCTGTCAAGAAGCCCAAGCCTAATTCCTGGCTCTAGCTTCAAACTCAGGTCCTAGTTAATGGGTGGCATTAAGACTCGGGATGCTCTTGTCCAATTAGGGAAGAAAAACTCCATAATAAATCAATAGCGAACTTGTTTAAGAATAACCAAAATATATATTTAATTATTAAAAAATACAATAGTAATTACTTAATTATTAATTATTTTTAAACAAATAAGAGTATTTAAGAAAATAATGTAAAATGAATCATCATTCATTTATTCCAAACAATATGACTTAATTAAATTCTATTACTTTAAAATATATTCAAAATTAATTTAAGTAAATTATATTACTTTAAAATTTATTGAAAATTAATTTTATTAATAAAATTGAATTGAATTCCTCAATATAATTTTTACAAATAGAATTATAAGGAGTAGAACCATTTATTTTTGCTCTTAACATTTATGAATTACAACTCATATCTTTACAATAAATATTAGAATTAACATGAAAATTGATACATGTTATTAAGACTAATAATTAAGAGCAAATATATATTTATAATAAGAAGTTGATAGAATTGCTAAATATCATCATATATTAATAATGTGTTATACTGTCAAATATTTATAATAGTGTTATAAAAAATATTAAATTCAGAAATTTTTTATTGGTGATAATACTATTAATTTTATTAGCATCAATTTTTTATTTTTACTATCATAATTCATATAAAATAAAGGTTATTTGTAGCCCTGACAATGTCAACTAAGAATCCTTTTATCCACCTGTCAATACACTCTAAAAAAATATGCACCAATTCATCAATACTAAAATTAACCAATGCTAGAGGCAGCGTCAAGAAAAAATAGAAAGAGTCTCCTTGCAGTTATGCTATGTTTTCTAATACTAGACCAAGTCAAGAGTGACCCATTATGATAATAATAATGTATGAAAGACTTTTTGAGTCTTTGACCCACCAAAAATCAACTGATCGTTTAGTTCCTTTGGAAACCTACGAACATATTATTTAAAGAATTATTTTAAGAAAATAAAAAATTAAAATTGGATGCTTAATTATTAAAATTTTTAAATAAAAAATTTAAAAATAAAATTTCAAATTTTTTAAAATTATGCTATATTAATAATTTCACTTTTTTAAAATAAACAATTATGAAAAATAATAGTTATATCTTTAATATATACAAGGAATTTCATAAATAAAAATAAAAATGGATAAATAGAAAAAGTTTTAAATGGAAAAAAACTTAACATATTTTCTTATTTTTTTAAATTTTTAATTTGAAAATTAAAAATATATGAGAAATGAAAAAAAAAAACTAGAAAAAAAAAATAAAAAATATTTTTCATAACTAAATAAGACCTAAATATTCTCAAAATTTCAATTCAATTAAATTTATTTTGCTAAAGGTTAATTCCTAAAAGATTCCTGCATTTTGGCCGATTTTACTAAAAAGCCTCCGTGTTTTCAAAATTATATTAAAAAGTTTCTACATTTTGATTCCGTTACACTATTAAGTCATTCCGTAAAAAAAAAAAAAAAAAGTCGTGTTTTTCAGTCAATCAATGGGTAAAAAGTCAACTTTTGCTAAATTATTTTATTTTAATCCAAAAAATACTCCTCTTTACCCCATAACTCATTTCTAACTACCTCTCTCTCCTTCTCTGTAGATATAATCTCTTTCTTTTTCTTCTCTAAATATAAATATCATTTTTACAATAAAACCCACTTAGAACTTAACACAAATGGAAAAATTCCACCATAACATTGAAAAATTAGGTAGTCTCAAGCTCATCACACAAAGAGTGGTGTATTGCAACTCCAGAATATACCCACCGCACTAAAAAAATAGTGATTTGAAGCACGCGCGAGTTGACCAACCCATCATTTGGACTCGGGTCAAGGACTAACCTCTCTACGAAATTCAAGTCCAAATCATCTAAGCCAATAAGGGATTCTAACGTGCAGTTACAATTGCATTGATGATAGGCACCCCTTGGTCACTAAAGCATAATACCTCAAATCGGTTGTCTACTTCTCTATAGCAGAAAGTGTCAGCTAGAGGATAATAGTGAACTAGAGCAGAGGAAAAGGCAGAGGAGATGAGATTAAAGGGATGGTTTGTATTATTAGTGGCGACATTATTAACATAGACTCGGAGGTATCAGAAAGTAGTATTCATATTTCGATCGGTATCAAGGTGGGAGAGAGAGAGAACATGATCTTGAGAGAATGGAGTAAAAGGACGAATTGGAGTAGTTTCTTTGATATGAACTTCCATTGTCATTGAGGGGTTATCAATTGCTGCTGGGTTTAAATGGTGGGTTTATGATTTATTAGATAATGGATTTGAAATCTGTGTAAATGAGTTCTGAATCATGTGATATATGGATTGATTGGAGTTGTTTTCACTAACCACATATAATTTGAGCTCTACCTACCTTGGAACTGGGCACTAACTTTTCCTAGAGATGTAGAAAGTATTAGAATAATGTTTGTGGAGTCAAATATGGCAACGGAGATTAAATGGATCTATATCATCAATATCGAGGTCGGTGGGTAATTGGATGATGGGATTCGATTCTGACCGGATGCCGGAGATGAAGTAAAGGCTGAGAATGACGAAAAAGATGATAGATATATGCAATTTGGAATTGAAAAAAGGCAAAGGAATCATAATCATGATTCCTATTCCCTTCTTCTCTATAATCAAATTCAAAATTGTATTGATGGGATTGTGTATGATGAAATCAAGGAAATGAATTTAATTTGATTTAATTGAGGAATTAAGGAGGAATACCTAAAGGAATAAACTATAAGGAAAAAAGAGAAAAGAGAAAGGTATGTTATTGGTGTTAGGATTTAGGCCGTTAGGCGCAACGGAAAACAAAAAAAATAAAAAAACAATCCAAGATCTCTATGTTGATTAAAATCAAAGATTTAAGATATTTTACCTTTGTGTTTGAAACTCTTTCTTCACTTGATCACCAAGAAAGGGTTGTAGCAAACTACTATCTTTCCACGAGACGAGGAAAGCATGACTAGTAATCCACGCGAAGATCAAACAACAAGCCTTTTTGGAAAGAGAAGCCAAAAACCCTTATGTGCAAGTCAAGGGTGTTTCGGCTTGATGGAGAATACAAGGAGTTGGCCGAATTCTTTTGGTGTTTCCTCTCAAGGTGTTTC